>VXCM01006430.1:7595-27249 GCA_014773175.1 Lucifuga dentata
AGAAGAAGAAGAAGAAGAAGAAGAAGAAGAAGAAGAAGAAGAAGAAGAAGAAGAAGAAGAAGAATAGTTATGAAGTGCTTAACAAAATAGACGAGTTGAAAGCACAATCAAATGACAGTTTAAGCCAAACAATAAAACAGTAACAAATAGTTAAGAAAATAAAAATAACCCAAAATAAGAACAGTTACCACAACTAAATGTAAATATGTGAAAATTAAATCACTGAAGTCTTTTAATGCTGCATGTGTGCGTGTACAAGCTTTATTTCATTCATTTCATTAGCTACCACAATAAACATTCAATTGCAATGAATAATTGCCCAGTGGAAGGTCTATGTTGTATGGAGAAAAATCATCTAAGAAATTAAGAAGAAATTGTTGAATATTGAGTTCATGTCAAAAGACAAATTCCTGCAAAGCATCCACTGGTGCTTTTAGGGGACACTGATGCTGACTCTATAAATGTCTGGCTTCTATAAATAAACAACACCGCTGTCCCTTGGTGTTCTTCCACAGAGGAAAGACCTGGGCATAAATCTTCTAGGGGGTGAAGCAGGTAAATAGGATCTTCTGTTCCCGTGTACACACCAAATTCAAGTTCTTTATGCAGTCCCAAGAACACCACAAAGATTTTTGTGATTATTGCAGACCTGTAAATATATTATCTTTTTAAAATTAGGCTGAAAAGATTGACTGCCGCTAGTGGTCTGTGAATAACTACAAAAATATGCAATAAGGGCTCAGAAAAGCAGATTGGAAAAATGGAAATGATTACGTTAGAAATATCTGGGAATTTAATGCCTAGAGGTTGTTGGTGGAATATACAACCTGGGAGAGCGTGTTGCCTGAGAGGTCAAATTTGAGGGAAATAAAGTTGAAATAGGTTCATGGGTCAGACTTTCTTTCCAGGTGTATACATTCTTACATAAAGTTTGTTTTTAAAAATGTGAAGTTAGTGGCTTGCACACTTTTCACACCCCTTTTTATGGACACATAGTATTTTAAAATGAGGCTCTGTAATGTGCATCTCCATGTACAAAATGGGCTTAAACCTTCTCTCTCTCTCTCTCTCTCTCTCTCTCTGTGTGTGTGTGTGTGTGCATATGTGTGTACNTCTCTCTCTCTCTCTCTCTCTCTCTCTCTGTGTGTGTGTGTGTGTGCATATGTGTGTACTTGTCTGTTTGTCTTTGTGTAAGCATAAATATGCATGCAAGGCAGAAACAGGAGAGAGGCAGTCTCTGTCAGTGATTACTTCGAAGGCACCTTATCTCTGCCAGCCACCACCCCAGACAGACAGCAGGTGAGAAATGTGAGGTTGTGGCCTCCACAAGGGACACCTCAACTGGAGATTGGCATATTCCCCTAATCAAGCTGTATTTAAATGCATCACAACACACACATAAACACACACACGCGTGCCACAATGCATATTTAAGCAAATTAAAAACAAACAACACCCCATCTTCCAACAGTTTCCCTAATTATCATGTACAGGACAATTTATTTATACAGTTGCAAAACTCCACCACCCACATGTGCAAGGCCTCAAGACTCACAATACTGAGAGTTACATAACGTGTTAATATGCTAAGCTCATCCTGACCCATCTGTGTGGCATTATCTAAGCACTGGCCTTGGATACTCTATCTCTACTCTGCCGTTCCCACTCTTAAAAAAAAAAAAAAAAAAAAAAAAAAAAAAACTACCATCCTGCCTACTTCAACATGGCTGATGTTTTTTTTCTTTTTTCTTTTTTTTAGATTTGCTTCAAAGAAATCTCTGCTCTTACTGAAATCATTTATTTGAAAATATTGTATGTACGTGGATATTAGCAGCCACCTTCCTGTGAGGAATGTGTATGCATGCATATTTAATTGCATTTGCAGACCATTTTGTCTGACAACTTATTCTTGCTTTAGTAGGGCTTATAAACCTTTAATGAGACATTTAGTAGCCATTTTGTACTACATATTTTATATGTGTTTTAATGTATGATTTGTCTGTGTTGAGACAAGAGACCCTGCAGCAACTGTATCTCCAATAAAAACTAATAAATTATCTCAATAATGAGAAAAAAAAGAAGAAGGAAAAAAAAAACAAGCCAAAAAAGCAATGCTCCTACTCTAAGATGGGAAATATTGATGAAGAGGCCCAGGTCCCTGAGGGGACAAATATAGTATATCCATTTTCTTTTCTTTTTTTTTTTTTTTTNTTTTTTTTTTTTTTTGTTTTCCTTTTTTTGCAGGGGTCTATTTTGAAAGCCTTGCAATGTTTAATGTTAAATGTTACACAAATTCCCTACTATATTACACTATTAAAATAAGGGAAAATAACAAAAACAAAACAAAACATTAAAAAAAAACCAATATGTATCCTTTAACCTACATGTGGGTGAATGGAAATAAGATCAGATTCCAAAGGTATAAAATATTAATGCAATCTTTACAATATTTGCTTCACCTCCACATAGCACAGCCTCAGAACAGAGCAAATAGTAAAATAACGAACAATGTCTTATTGTGTCTGTGTGAGCATGTGTATGATGTGAAACATTTCTTAGAACAAAAAAATACCCNAAAAAAAAAAAAAAAAAACTGGAAATAAAGGCATCTGACATGCAGTGACCGTATGAACGGTGCTTGTTTGGTAGCGAGACTTCCTGGATGGATGACACCTCACTCCCCTGCTCCCTGACCTTCCATCACTCAAACTCTCTACAAACACTGTGGGACACCTTAAAGTACTGGAAGGTTCTGCACTCCTGTCAGTTAAGCAAGCTCACATGTAGTGCAGGCATACGCACAAACACATACTTACAGGAGTCAGCAGAAATGTCCACACACATAAGTAAACACACAGAGAGAACAGACACCAGCTTCAGCATCATGGGCACTCACAAACACATACTAACACACTATTCTGAGCACACAGAATAGTAGGCAGTCAGGAAGCTGCTGTGACAGGTGCAGCTTTGCTTTGCTTTTAATCCCCATTAGAATTCATTCTTGCTGTGCACTGTGAGACACTGTAAAAATAACAGAAATCTGGCTAAAAGAAATGGGTTTAAGACGGAAATTGTTGTTTCACTGAGGTGACGGAGTAAATTTTCTCCATGAGTACGAGTATGCTGTCTCCACTGAATGAATTATGATAGTTCTGTTACTTTTTCCATTGAGGTGAGGGCATACAGGTGCAACTGATTTGAAGTAATGGCAGAAGCAAGACTAAGCAAAAGATTCTACACTTGTCTTCTTTAACTTGGATTATAAAACCTAGATATATCTTAATAAACATTGTATTTATAATCATTCAGAGTGTGTATACATTTTTTGGGACACCTTTGAGTGAGTTATAATCATTCAAAGAGTGTATACATTTTTTTTGGGATACCCTGTATATATACATACATATTTATTTATTTATCTGTTTATTTATTGATTTATTTTTGTAACACCCTTAGTGTTTACTTTATGGGACATACACATATTTAAATCTTTAATCTTTCTCACTGAACCACAGGCTGTCCAGTTCTCCTCTGCCCTTCAGCCCTACTGAGTAATGATCGCCATTAGTATGACACAAAGCCCCAGTGTGTGCGTGTGTGTGTTTGCCTTTGTGTGCAGAGGTGACCTTTCTCATTCTCCATATCCATCTGTTTGTATCTCCATGATACATGGACCAAAGAAGAAGAAAAATCTCCAGCTTCTCTCCACCAAACTGCATTTATCCCACAATGTAGTTAGAAAACAGACTTACTAACACCCACTCATTAGAATTTGACACTTTATTTTTTGTAAGCCTAATTATATCAAGATATACAGATGATGTGCAAATATAACATACTATATTTTATTCTAAACCAAGAGATCTTTAAATTTTAGTGCACCTTTCAGTTGCAGAGCTTATTACCCTCAGTTTTAGTTGATCTTGCATTTGTTTGATAATCTTTATTCACATATTCTTTGTTATTAACACACAGTCAGTGGACTTATTTCTATGCAGACATGCATCACGCTGGAAGAAAGACATTAACTTGATTCCTTCAATTTGACAAGCTCAAATAATTGTGCTTGCATGTACCTCTCAAATATTTAAAGGAATATAACGGCGATTGTGCATGTTTGATCCCAATATCTACAACCTGGATGATTCTTTCTTTTTGGATTATTCTTTGGTCTGATTGACTGCCTGCAGCATTCAGCATTTGGAAGTCAAGGAAACTGCATTCATTTTGAACCTCATTTGGGTACCTGATTAACAGTATGTTTCCTGTTGTGTCTGTTCACAAGCATCTACAATGGTAACACATTTAGCAGGTGAGCAGAAGCCATAAGACACACTAATCAACACTAACTGTATGCTGGTACATATAGATACCAAGGGAGAGAGTCTGTAACTGAGAAAAATTCAGATTTTCTTTGAACAAAATGACTTGTCATTCTCATTCACACACACGCGCACACACACACACACAGAATGAGATAAGTCAAGCAGTCATAATGACTTTCTTCCTGTGGTGAGAGGGGAACTAATGATTTAATTTCTAATCACACTGAGCTTCACATCCAGGCCACCTAGACATGTCAGAGCCTTATTTTAAATTTTGCAACATTCTCTTATCCAGTTAACACACACACACACACACACACACACACGCACGCACACATATCATATCATATCTTATCATGAAATGCCCCCCCTTCTTCATTCTCTTGGTCTTTCATCAGTCACGTGCAGAAAATGTTGCAGGACTTGGGACCATGCTGCATCATTTCATTGAAAATACTTTCCAAAATATCCAATTTACAGGACAATTCTTGGAAACTTCAACATTTTCTTTTCTGGCTTTTTGAATTATGTGCCTTATCAACATCAAGTTCCTGGGAATCCACATTACAGCTAACCTGACCTGGGCTCTGAACACCTTCCACCTGGTAAAGAAGGCTCAGCAAAGGCTCTTCTTCCTGAGGAAGCTCAGGCAGGCTGGACTCCCCTCTCAGCTTCTGATGAACTTTTACAGAGGCACCATCGAGAGCATCCTCTGTCTCTGTGGGACTGTATGGTATGCCGGCTGCACGGCACAAGACAGGAAGGACTTAGCCCGGGTGGTGAGAACAGCCCAGAGGATTGTGGGAAGCCCACTCCTAGACCTGGACTCAGTGTATGCTGGCTGCCTCCAGAAGAAGGCCAGCAGCATTGCCACAGATCCCACCCACCCGGGTCACAGACTGTTTGTCCCCCTGCCTTCAGGACGGAGATACAGAACTATAAAAACTTGGATTAGCAGACTGAGGAACAGCTTTTTCCCCAGAGCTGTGACCTCTATCAAACCCTTTGCGCATACATATCCCAGCCCCTAAGCACTGAGACACTCCTTGCACTGCACTTTAATTTTTAACTTGTATGTTTTAACGTGTATGTTTTGTGTTTGTTTGTTTATTGCCTGTTTGTTTAAGTCTGTTTTTATCTGGTTTTATGCCGAGGAGTATCAAACTGAATTTCGTTGTACAATGTACAATGACAAAGTATCTAAAGTCTAAAGTCTCTAAAGTCTAAAGTTATGCAAGACAAAAATGAAAACAAACAAAGAAAAAACACACTCATATGCTCACATTGACATGGATGCTTAAACCCATTGTACTGACTCACACATAGTTTATGTCCATAAATATTATGGAATCATGGCAGATTGACTGAATGTTGGCAGTGCAATGAGTGAGGATTGGAAGGAAAAGCAAGACCAGTGAAAGAATGAAAGGGAGGAAGAGAGAAAAACCCAGGCTCAAAGAAGCAGCAATTCTATATCTGTTTCATGTCTGACAGCCTTAATTCTATTTGTCTGGTTGACAAGTGCTGAATGATCATATTAGCCAGTCGTTTCTTTGGCAGAGGATAGACAGGCGGAGAGAGGAAAAGATAAAGTATGCTAAGAGGGGGGGAGGAGAAACAAGGAGACTGGAGTGCATTATGTAGTAAAGTGAGAATAAGCTGCGAGAGAAGGAAAGAAAGAGAAGCAAGGAGGAGCAAGGTTACTTCACTCTGTGCCTGATTGCTCCAGCCCAACCCATAGCATCCTCAGCAGGCACCAGATGGTTGTTTGATCTCTACCCCTCCCATCAGGACCGGTCCTTTGCATGCGTTCCACTGACTGCCTGTCCACAGATACCCAAGAACCTCCATCTTTCCTTTCTTTCCTTTTACTTGTTGCCCACCTGTGCAAGAACAAAAACAAACACCACAGGCACAAACAACCAATGCTGTCCCGGGTATACTGAATGAACAAGCGATGATCTGGGAGCCATTACAATGTTTATGTGTCTGCCTGAGTCTCCATCAATAACAACACTTATCACGCACATATTATGCCCCAGGAGCACCACAGCACCCTTAGCCAGCATTTAAACATCATTAAAAGCTCCCTTATATGATGCCGACACATTGCATAAAGCCCGCCATTTATCAACAAGGCTCCCTGTGGAAGTCTTTATTCAACTTTCTCCTTTCTGACTCTCCCTGCCTGGCACTACTAAAAAATATCTACCCATATCTGTATCTTTTTCTATCCATCTGCTTCTCCTTTTTAAACTCTTTTCCTCTCACTTGTTTCCTTCCAAGATCCATGCCGTTGCCTTGTTCCCCTTTATCCGTTAAACTCAAATTACTTTTCCATTTTCTAGCCCTGCCATCATTTTCATTCTCTTCTCTTTNTTATCCGTTAAACTCAAATTACTTTTCCATTTTCTAGCCCTGCCATCATTTTCATTCTCTTCTCTTCTCTTTATTCTCTCTGTGTATTGCTTTCTATCATTCTTCCAAGGCACCATTGCTCCTCGAGACTAATGTGTTTGGCATAATTAGGCTAGTGTATGGGAGCAGATGTCCTTGTCTCTCATGACATCATCAGAGGTGACCCTGAAAGCAGGAAATGAGAAGATGGGAAATGGGAAAGGATCAAATCTGTTTCCTAATTGTAGGAATATTTCAACACAGATGTAAAATTTGTTGCCGGTGTCCAATTAGAAGTGTTTGCTATGAATCAGTGAACCTAATGAGTTGTCTGACACACTGTTCATTATTCTGAAAACACACACAGTGGTGACACAGACAGATCAAAGCATTTGTGTCTGTTCTGCATCCAAAATTTGATGGGGTATATTTGGGTGGTCTTCATGTCATTCTCCAGAACTGCTCCCCCTCAGGTCTAGTCTATTCTAGCTCCATCACAGTGTGATTTAACAGGCCAGCTGGGAAATGTTCAGAGCTACTTAAATGAATAAATAAGAGGGTCCTGTCTGGTCATGTAGAAATGAGTGTACCCATAAGCCACCCAGCCAGCCAGTACTCATCAAATCAGATTAAACTTTATGACCACTGATCTGCCTTGAACTGAAATGGGCTAGAACACAGTGGCCAATAACTTCTGGCTCATAACTGTGTGCCAGTGCATGTATGTGTGTGTGTATCTGTGTGACTCAAGACTTGGGTCAAGATCAAACAAAAATTTATTTTACTGGCTGTCTTAAACAAGCTGTGCATACATCTTATCCATTCAGCCATCATTCTGTCAATCTATCTGCATGTCCAAGGATTCAAGTATACTGAGGAACAAAAATAAAATACAGGAAACCAAAAACAATAAAATGTTTTATTGCTGTTTATATGATGATTTAAGGACTGTACTTTCTCATAAAATGTCCTCAGTTGATGTAAATTTTTTTCTGGTTGTATCATTATCAAAGACTTGGAAGAGAAACATGTTTTTGCAGTATGTGTGTAAAGCTTCAGTTACTGTTTTTATGAGGTAGAATTGAATATTTAACATTTTAAGTTTGATTCCTTCACTGTATATTGTGGCTAGTTTTGTTTCACTATTGCAACAACAGTATGTATTTGGCATCTTATAAGCCCAAATGGGCACGTGCATGAAAGCAAAAGATTCTATTGATCGATTGATCAATCAATCAATCAATCAAAATAAAAGATGTCCTCACCCAGCACACTTCTGCAGGTACATTCTCAGCCATGGACACATGACAACAAAACATCTTACATTTAACTGCAAATTAACAGGCAGTCAGTGAAAGGAAGCAAGCTTTACTGGCAACATCATATAACGTCTAGTAGACAAAGTATGGTCAAGTAGACAAAGTCCTCCACCTTCACACAAACGTGTGTATGCGCAGACACCCAGAGCGTATTCCAATTCTGCTGATTGCACCATTAGGCCAAATGCCACCTGCCAGGTTTGAGGCTTCCGTCTGTCTATCACACCTGGCTGCCACCTAACACACAGCTCCCTGCGGTGCCATCACTCTCTGTGTCCTCTCTGACCTTTCTCTTTCACTTTATAGGTATCTCTCTTTCTGTTTCTCTGTTTATCTATCTCACACTCTTTCTGACAATGGCTCTCCTGTTACCACCTGTTTTTCTCTCACCCTTGTCCTTGCTCTCCCTCTTGTGCTGTCTCCTCCCTCTCTGTCCTTTTGTTCTGTCTGCATCATTAACTTAGTCTCAATATTATTTAGAGCAGTTAAAAAACAACAACAGTAAAGAGATAGGGAACAGCTAAAATGCAAATCACATATACTGTACATACATATACATAGATCACCCTCACTCACTCACTCACTCACTCACTCACACACACACACACACACAGGCCTAGAGCCAGCTGCATGTATCTGAGCATGCTGGTCCTCTAATCTGTGGCTTGGTTGGGGCTTCTTCCAGAGTTTCTGGACCTAAAAAGGCCTTGCCTGCCTGGGTTGGAACAGTAACACCCTACACTTAGGCACATGGCGCTAGCTAGCCCACACCCCGCTAAACACAGCCAGATGTACAGGGACTGGCAACAGGCTACAACGTCACTATATTTCCTCTAGTAATTTACCCATTTCAACCATAAATATCAACCTTTACATTTCTAAGCAGCCTTTGTGTCAAAATCTTTGAACAGTTCATGTGCAACAATTGACACAGATCCACCAGCGGAGAAGAGGTTGGTTCAGTTTAGTGTAAGCAGAAGTGAGGAAGTAGTATTAGAGAAATAATAATATTTTTCTCTTTCCAGTAGCAATAGATAAAACATGGAATGCTTACAGTACTACAAAAATGGATATATCCCACCAAATTGAGCCAATTCTGTGGCAACAAATGTTACATATCATGGTCCTATTAACTAAATACTATCCCTCAGCTTCTCTCATCTTTAGACAATGCAGACAACAACAGATGTTTTAAGACTTTAACATCTGGTCCATGCTGCTGTACTCATCTGATGCTCATTGAGGTGAGTTAAGAGGACATGGAAAAACAGCAGAAAAGAATACAGATGAACAGGCCAAAACAAGAAGAGAGTAATTAGGAGAGGAGAGGAGAGGAGAGGGTGTAGAGGTGTGGCTAGATTTGGGGTCAACAAAAGGATCAATCTGATTAATTTAGTGTTTCAAAGCTTTTTTTTTTTCAAATATATACAACTACAAAATACACTCTAAATTACTTCATTGTGAGCCAACTCAAGTTATCATTTGTATTATGCGTGTCTATGTGTATATTTGTAATGTACATCATTACAGTACATCATTCAGAGTTTGGGCCTGAGTGCTGCTTGAATGTGTGTTGTGTGTGTGTGTGTGTGTGTGTGTGTGTGTGTGTGTGTGTGTGTGTGTGTGTGTCTCTGTAAACTGTGTTTAAAGTTCAACGAGTGTGTGATGACATTAACTAACTTGGAGGGAATTTGTATGTCTTGGACACTCTCTCTCTCTCTCTCTCTCTCTCTCTCTCTCTCTCTCTCTCTCTCTCATTGTGTGTGTGTGTGTGTGTAGTGTGTATTTCTGTGTTTTGGCAGGATGACTGTATCTCTTCAGCATGGCAACAGCACCCGACTGAAAAGGAGGGACCATGAGAAAGAGAAACACAGAGCAGAGAGATAGAAGAAGAGTAAACAAATGTCACTCAGCCACTAATCACTGTGATCTGAAAAGGTCAGACTAACTAGCTGAGCTCAGAGCCCCAGCTGACAGATCCATTCTTACTGACTAGCCAAAGGGAACAAGTGGAGTGCAGAGACACCCTTCTATTAACTGGAGCAGGTCATTAGACACAAATAATTGCCTTGGTCTAAGATTGAAAGTCTCTCTCCTACTCTCTACTTCTTTTCTTTCATCTTCCTCTCTCTCACTTACACTATAAGCTTTACAGTTAAGAGTGCAAACAATAATTTGCAATGGCAAAGAGACTTATCACTCTTGTATGTATCACTGCAACACACATGTACACATACATACAATTCTTAGGGAATCTGCAGAGTGAGCAATTAAAATGCTTTCTTTTTTTTTTTTTTTTTNTTTTTTTTTTTTTTTTAGTTTGTGAAGGAACTTGTAATGTGCAATGGGTCAGAGCTGGCACAGGAGAGCTGAAATCAGGAACTGGATTTTGATGAATTTTTAAAATAAAACCTTATTCCATTCAGATGAATAAATTCAAATTGGATCAAATTCTACCATGAAATAGGAAAAGATTGATCCAAGTATGTAATGCTCATGTGCAGTACTGCTGCACAAACATGTGCCACATCATCTAATTTGATAACTGATGCATTACTAAACTATTCTCATAACCAACACTTTTTTGTGCTATGTAAAATAAATATTTTTCCAAGCTTTCAAATAAGCTCAGTAATGTAAATCCTTCTAAAATATGTTTACTTATTTTGTCTTTCCGTTCTAAGAGGATGCCACGCTCCAGATAACTTACCATTAGGCTTTGTTTTGTGTTTACACATCATACTTTGTACCTGCATGGAAACTGCATCCATCATTTTGCTCTCCTGTTCAGGAGCTACCAATGGTATCATATGAGGGAAAGACTTTTGAAAAAAATCTGTTATCATATACATAAACCACCTCATATTATTCAATTTAATTTCAGGTTATGTTATTGTTTCAAGTTTTCTGTGGTACTGTCTCGTCCCCTGTTCACACAGGACTAATACCTGAGGATTTCATGTGATAATTGCAGGGGTAATGTGTGATCTTAATCCTGTGTGTATCTGCCATGTCAATAATTTGTTTAAAAAAAAAAAAAAAAAAAAAAAGTCCTTTGCAAATTACCAGCCACATTGTGGAAAACGCACATCATCTGATGATATCTACTGGGGTCAATTTTTAACAAGGAGCCTTTCTTTACCTCGGCTTTCTTATGCATTTTTCCTGTTTTGATAACTATTGAAGCTGCAGTGGAATATTTAAATACGAGTTTTGAACATTTTCTGTGAAAATTCACACCTCTTCTCAGCAGCATGACGAACCAGCAAGGAGCAAGTTAAAATGCATAACAAAATCTCAAAAGACCTAGAGATGAATGCTGAGTGCATTCATCATTCAGCACGCTGAGCAATGCTGAGTGCATTGCTGTACTCAGTAAGGAACATTTTTCTATATTTCAGCAGGCTTAATATGCGTAAAATGATAGATTTCAAAGGCATCTAATGAAAATCCTTGGGATTAAATTCAAGTGAAATACAGATCCCATGTGAACACACCTGCATAAAACACAGACACTGGGGCCTGTGATCCTGAATCACATGAGCTCCTCAGGTAAGACTTTTCACATGCGGTACTGTATTTAGTATGTAGTATTCAATCAGTGATAGCTAGCATCATATTTGCACTAAACAAAAAAAAAAAAAAAAAAANAAAAAAAAAAAAAAAAAAAAATATGAGCACCACTGAAAGGTGTCACTATCTTCTTCTGCTGAAACTTGACAGATCAGTGCTTTACATCAATCTGTGGAGAATTTATATCAGAAAAGACTTTTTGACATACCATGTCGCCTTCATTTACTTCGTGTCACACACACTTTCTTCTCACTCACCCATACACTTGCAAAAAACACAAAAACAAACTCACCATCGAAAGCCTTGTATTGTCCATTGAGTGAGGCTTGTAAAGCTCGTCCAGCATCTTTAAGTAGTCCCTCCATCTCCCTGCGACTCAGACTGGCCAAGTTGTCTTCCATGTTGCTGGTACAGCAGGTGTATCCCTGGGGACAGATATGCAGGTGCTCCCCTAGCAGGTGCATACAGAGGTGCATACAGAAAGAATGGGGAGATGGAAAAGAAAGGAGCAGGAAGGGTGAAGGAAAAGAGAAAAAAATAGGGGTGGTAGAAGTAGAAAGGGAAGTAGAAAATGGTGAGGAGATGGAAAAGGGTGGTGTGGGGGGACATGAGAGGAAAAGATTTGTAGAGAGGGAGAAAAAAGAACAAGAAAGAAGTTATCATTGACAGGTTTCATCAATTTAGTCAATAATTCAAATTGCCACAAAACAAAATTATAAAGACGACTTGCATTTTGGCATGATGTAGAATCAGATGATCATGAACATGAAGCTGACAGCCTGAATTAAATGCAGCAGCTCAGCCCAGTGTGATGGTTCTCTAACTGTGACTGTGTGTGTGTGTGTGTGTGTGTGTGTGCCTGATTACTTGGCAAGTTGTACAGAACTCTGTGGCAATAAGAGCGGTGTAGCAATGATTGCTCACATGCAATATTAATGAGCACTCATGACACCATGCAGGCATGTGCATGCATTTGCACAAGAACACAGATACAAAGCCAGAAAACTGAGGAAGCTTTCTGTGTGTGTACGAGTGTGTGTGTGTGTGTGTGTCTGTGAGAGAAAGAGACAGATAGGAAGAGAAACTTTAACCAAGAGCTGTCAGAGATGGTTAAAATTACAGTAAAACTGCAGCTGAAATCAGAACAAATTATTGTGAAATTAACTTACATCATCCATGTCATTGCTACCAGGCCTAAGGCAAGCGAAATTCATGTGGGTGACATTTTTTAATGCAGATTATGTGTTTCCACATACATGCACATACATATAAACATATGAATGTGTGCATACACACATAACATTCGTGTCCAAAAATCAAATTAACTAGTGACATTCTTCAGAAGGAAATAATTTTTAGTTTTTGTATAATTCTGTTTGTTTTGTAACATGGACGGTCTTACCAATATTGTACCCACACGTGCAAGTACACACACACACACACACACACACACACACACACACACACAATCTCTGTCACATACACTATAAAACACAACTCATATGGAATTTGACATGCCTCGTATTCATTCACTGCAAAAAACATACTGTTTTCTCAGAAATCACTAATGGCGATTCACATCTTTGAGAAATTACTGTGTTCCTGTAAAACAAAGTGTCACAAATTCCACTGTTTGACTCAAGTGGAGGTTCTAGATTTACAGGTAAACATAAGGTGATGTATTTGTTATTGACTGGAGCAGAGGGACTACATTGCCTCTGGAGGATGACATCACCATTGTTACCTAGTGTTATTGTGCTACAGGTGGCAAATTGTCAGAAGCAATGTATAGGTAGAGAGCAGGTTATATCATTCCCATTCAGATTCTATTACAGTGTCCATGAAAGAGGGACGTTACTGACTCTGACTGAGCCTAACATCTTACTCAAAGGCCCTACAGTGACAAGCACTTTAACAACTACTCTGTAATTCCCACCTTAGCAGCCATTCCTTCCCATTCTTCCCAACCATGCCTGAGGGCCCTTTGAGATCCTCTTGCATGATTTTGGGCAATCTGTGCTGATGTTCTACATGCTTTCACCCACATTTATATATATAGTGTATACACACACACACACACACACACACACACACACACACACAAACAAAACCTCACAGATTATTTTAAGTGTTGATTCAGATTTTTCATTTCTCTGCTAATCAGTGTCATAGGAATGTCATCTGCTTCTGCGTTTGTGGACAATTTTCTCAAAAGATGAGAATCAAACCTTAATCTCACTTTCAACACCTTCAGTGATTATATATATATATATATATATATATATATCTGCAGCCACTATATAAGAATTAAAAAAAAGATATACAAATGTTAGAGTATAATACTGCAGAAAGCTTTTTTTTTCTTTCCTTAAAAGAAAAAAAAATCACCACAAAAAATTCTTGCATTCTTTATTCTCATATGATTCATTTTTGATTGAGTCCTTCAAACGCTCTGCAAACAACAAATGAGAAAATGACAGTTCATTAGAAAGGCCTTGAAAGTAACAAAAAAGCACTTTTCATGGCTTTTGTTGTTTAGAGCTCCTGCAGAAAGGTTCACTTTACAAGCTGAAATGTGTCTAGTTAGGAAGTTTTAGCAGTGCAGCTTTGCAGCTTACACATTCCAGTAGCTTGACAAGCACTGGAATGTTTAATGACTGTGTCTTCTTGCATCAGGGAGCATTACAGAACCCATAAAAACAAACACATGCAGTAAACACACCTACATAAGTACGAGATTAATGATTTTTTCGTCCCTCAAACTGTCATTAAAATGCACCTGGAAGAGAAGCTCCAGCTGAAGGTGCAGTCTTCACAACACAACCATTGATTTGAGTGATTCTGTCATCTCTTCATCCTCAAAGCTATTGATTTTTGTGTGCAGGCAGCTCAACAATTAAAAGCAGGCATTTCACCCTCATGTATTCTAGTTGTGGCCTGATGTTAACAACCCATCTTGATCATGATCTATGCTCTATTTTGCAGTCGATATGTGTGTATCTACTGTATGTGTATAACAATCCTTACATTTTATTTATGTGTTCTTTAAGTGTCGTATCCAGGCAACCTGCAAAGTGGAGCAATTTAAGGCCATTTTCCCTTTCAAATAGTGAAGTGCAGGACAGTGCTTTCTGCTGGAGGATACGGGGACAGAGAGTCTCTCTGCATTCTCTCAAAGGTCCCGGTGAAATTCAACATATCCACATATATACAATAACACGTGTCAACACCCATGTACATGAGCACACACAAACGTGCAAAGTGAGTTTGGGTCAGGAAAAGGGAGCATATATGTAACTGTACGAAAAAGAGAGCAGAAAGGAGGTAAAAAGGACAGAGCATCTGGGAAGAAAAAGGGAGAGAAAACAGTAGAGAGGAGTGAGAAAATGAGTCAGAGAGAAGGACTGATGGAGGAATAGAACACAGTACTATCAGGGGTCAGCTGCAATCTGTCAGCCCCTGGGACAGCCATTTAAATCCTGGGCTAGTGGCCATCACACGTGTGTGTGTGTGTGTGTGTGTGTGTGTGTGTGTGTGTGTGTGTGTGTGTGTGTGTGTTATGGTCCTCAGCCATTGCACTAGAGGTATTGCTGCTAGTGCAATCTGCTCTCTGCCTGCCATTTGAAGGACAGCTGTGTAAGAATGCACGCTTAGACACACAAATACGCTATCTCTCTCTACACACACACACACACACACACATACACACACAGGCAGTGGGAGGTGTGAGGTTTCTCAAATGCAAAAAGCATGCGATAACTTTCCACAAACACACAACTGCAAGCTGTACAGAGAGACAATTATCCACAAACATTGTCTCATATACACACAGTCCTGGATACACAATTACAGCGCAGCAGGAAAGGTCACCTGCAACACAGCAATACTTTTCCAGTTGGTTAGCCTAATAGTCAGTTAATATTACAGAGTCTCTTTTACTTGACTCAGTAAATTCAGTGTGTGTGCGTGTGTGCATATGTGTGTGTGTGTATGTGGAAAGTGTCTATGCCAATCTTAATGAAAGTGTGGAGGAGCTGTATCCTTAAAAAACAGACATGTCTCTGCATTTTTATACTCAGCCCTTCTCTCTTTCTTACACACACACATACACACGCATACTTGCAGTCTTATAGCCAGAGGACACTATAGCAATCAGCAGAGGAGGAAAGCTCAGTCTAGAGAAGGGCTGTGTTAGTGGGAGGCTCAAGGGTCACATTTGAGGGTAGTGAAAGCTACTGCTTGAAATGTCCAATTTTCTCTGTTTACAATAATGGAAACTTCCCATTGTCTATACTCGGAGATACAGACTCAGTTACAAACTTATGTCTTTATTACCACAAGACCCTTCTTCAAACAGTAGATGTGAAATTTACTCTTGCATTGACCAATTACAGCCTCCTGTTTTCATTTCCTAGCTGTAATCTGAATAAATTTGATGGAATATAATAATCTTGAAAAATATTGTCAGAACAATAATATGCAATAATATGCAATATGTACCTACTATATGCTATATTTAACATGCATAATTAAGTCTGATGGAAAAGTTTTGAACAAAACTAAATCAGACATCATGTATTTAAATAGACAGAGTAAGTTTTCTGCATTAATCACCCACCTTCTGTGAGGCCAATCAGCGCAGAAGTAGCAGAAGGCAATAATCTGGCTTCTCTTACAATTACACACCTACACAAAGTCATGCACATGCTCCCTTGTTTGAAAAGTATGTGTGAGGTCATATTTAGTGACACCTACTGTTTATGTTTAACCTCATAATACAAATCCATAGCTTCCTTCCCTTGTTCTTTGACAGACAGGGCTGTTAAATGGTGAGCAGTTCTCTAACTATTAGCTTATCACTGTTCACCAGGGAGGAAGACTCCAATTAAACAGCAATCTGGGAGGGCAGAATAAGGTCGTGCACACTGTGATAAAGCATGGGAGACACTGACAGTCAGAGGCTTTTAGAGATAGAGGGATGTGGGAACCAGAGAAGCAGGAGGGGGTAACAGGAAATTACAAATGTCTCAAAGTCAAATTGTCTGCATAACTTGTCTGGGAGTGTGTGAGCTAAACAGAACAAAAAAAAAAAAAAAAACNAAAAAAAAAAAAAAAATCTAAATTTGGGTCTCATATCGTTCCATCAGAATCACTGTGTTTTCAGTAAACCATTGTGCTCCACAACACAGACTATTGCATTGCCATTGTGAGCAATGATTTTTATTTAACCATCTCAGTCAACTTCACTTTTTTATACAACGCAGCATGCTCCTATATTCATTCCAGCAATTGAGAATGTGTGGATCTATTGTCAAAAAACATGGTGACAGATGCTATCATCCATGTGGAAGAGAATGGAGTGCTGATGTATCTGATCAATATGTGCGTTAAAATCGTTTAATATGAAGTCTGAGTAACTGTCAGTGGAAAGCTGCAGTTTCTATGTAAAGACTGGAAGTCAGTGGTCATGAAGAGCAACTCTCACACTGAGCCAGGAACTGTCAGACGTCACCCCAGTTTGAGGCAGCTGTAAACCTGACTGGTAACTTTATGGGGGTGAAGTAACTAAAAAAAGGAATTGTTGCATGCACAATTGAATGAGATGACCAAGCCAACCTCTGCAGAGGATTTTTCCCTAATCACCAAATAACACACCATGAATAATAATTAATTAGATCTTTTGCCTGGTTTTTAGATCATTACCTATGATCATATGAACAGTATAAAGGAAGTGAGATTTTTGAGTTTCGTCACATATGTCCTTGGCCAGAGACCATGCCGAAGTTTGACTGAACCATCTATGGACACAAAGCAACAAAGAAGAGAATGAGCTTAGGCACCCAACTCTAACGCTCACAACACAGTAGAGAAATCAGAAATCTCTCTGCCTAAATGATTAAAATAGCAAATTCGACAAGAGAAGTTCAGGATTATTCTCTCTGTCTGAACAAATAAGGTGAGTTTTCATCAAAGCTCAGTTGAAGATTGAAGCAAGGACCAAGGAGAAAAGTTAAGGACCCAGGACTTTTTTTTGATGTTCTGGGCTGAGAATTTTTTCCATTTTTCTGATTTTTTGATTTTTTTTTCTATTTTTCTGTTTTTTCTACTTTTCACATTTTTATGATTTTACATTTATCCATTTCACTTTTTACCCTTTTTGAACTGTAAAATCTGCTTTGTGATTTTTCTGCAAGTACAGAAAAATTGTACAGTAAATACAGAATTATTTGGAAGGTTAGGATTATGGTGAAAGTTTTTGAAAGTTTTTCAAGTTTTGTATTACTACATCTATATTACTCATTGATTGCTGTACGCTTTTGCATTTGTCAAATAAAGACGATAAACTAATAATAAGAAGGGTTTTAAAAGTTTTAATAGCCTCTCCTCAATGATGTAAAAGGAACAGGAAGGGCATGCCAAGGTCAGTTTCAATAATGTATTTCTCTTAAAGGTTAACTTGGACTCAATAAGAATAACATTTCATTGTCAACGAAATTATACTTGTAGGTTAAATTTAATCTCAAAACTAACAGCTGTTACTTACAAGGAGGCAGCTGTCGTTAACTAAAGTTTCTATATGTTGCATTTAACAGGTGGGCCACATTGAATGTGATTTATAGGTGAAACGGAAAACTTTAGGATGTAGTGAGATGAATAACCTCCATCCTAGCCTAATCCATATGGTTAGAATTCAACACTAATTTCATTAGATAGACTAATCAGGGACCAGGACCTTTGTACTAAGGTTGCAGGTTAACACTATGTAACTCCTAGGCAAACTGATATGTAATTTTAACATTCATACTTGAACTACTAAGGCTATGGTTTCAGTTGACCAAGCTTTATTCAAAACTGTGGCTTCTTTGTTGTTCATAGTCCTTCAGTATAGTGGAAAACTGGGTCACATAGCTTTGTTCTTTACATATTTTTCTGTTTAGGCATTGTCTTTAAGTGTCACTTGTCTTCAATTTATTTTTCATCAGGACAACTGGCCCCACAGTGAATCAGTAGTTAGCACTGTTGCTTCACAGCAAGAAAGGCTTAAAAGTTAAGAAACCAAAGCTAGCAACACACTCAAACTGTTGCTGATCATGACTCTTAGTATGTTGATGTCTAACAGTGAATTTAAGCATGGCCCACACAATGAGAGAGAAGTCTGTGATGTTCCCCTAAATATTCCTGGATATCAGGTCTAAATGGCATGATTCTTGTTACCAGAATAAAAAAAAAAAAAACAGCACATGCTACCTTAAGTGACACATGATAGATGATGCTGTTTGATCTTGTTCTGCAAATATGCAGCACGGCTCCGTAATCAAGCCCTTAATCACACTGAGCACAGTGGGCATCTGTTAAACTGAGCAGATAAAAATACACTCTCAGCACCATCCATGTTCCCTAATAGCATTATCTCCTTTAATGATTTTACTAAAAATAAATCACATTAATGGCTGAACACATTACTTGGATAAAATCAAGTTGCTTAAAGGCTCCTGTATACTTAAAAAGACACAAGACAATTTGAAGAAAAAACAGGCCTGAACACATCCTTGGACACTGCATGCGATATAGTCCTTTAGAACTGTCTTTTGTCGTTTTTACTTCTGATACCTCCCCCTGGCCATAATTGGTCCAAGTATCCCGTGACTGGTTGCATCATTAGTGAGGGTCCAGTGGGCAGAGCTCACTCTTTGACCCAACCAGCCATGGGTTATTTGTACTAATTATAGCAGAGGGGAGGTATTGGAGGTAGAAAAGACAAAGTTACCTTGGGGTCTGCACAAGGAACACCAGAACCTGTACTGCCGTGTCTTGAGCCTTCCATGACATCTTCATATGAAATATAAAGTGAGGGCATTATTCACTATTGCACAGTGTCTTGGTATTTGCTTTCATGTTTTTTGTGTCTTAGCAATTCACATGCTATTTGTCTACATTCATGCCTAAAGGTATATAAAACCTGGTATAGCAGTGTAGCATTACTGGAACAACTGCAGTTTGATAAATATATGATTATGTTTTCTGGGGTGAAATAAT
>VXCM01006437.1:0-14275 GCA_014773175.1 Lucifuga dentata
TTTCATGGTACAGGTGAGCAAATTCTCCCATCAAGTTTGTTTTTATAAATCCCAAACTTTGCGTGGGAAGTAACTTTCAAGCCCCGTTTTGTACTACGCAATGGTTATAATGAGGTCCCTGGTATATACTCGGTCCCTGCTTTAATTCCTTCACTGTTGTTTTCCTCTGCGGTTCTGCAGTAGAGTACAGAAGATTTATGAGAAGTTCTGGTACCCAAAAATGTCCTGGTAGTCTGAAATGAAAATCACGAAGGTCCCGGTATGGCGTACCGATGAGTATTGGCCCACTTCAAACACTGGACGGAAACACAACTCTAAGCGTCCCGAGACCATTTTGCTTTCAGACTGCAAAAATCAAAAGGCCCACGAAGAGAACTCAAAACGATCCATACTCAGACCACCTCCNAGACTGCAAAAATCAAAAGGCCCACGAAGAGAACTCAAAACGATCCATACTCAGACCACCTCCTGATGTGGTCTGAGATCTTTTGGAGTATTCAGATATGCGCAAAAAATGGTGACTAATCAATCTGAGTCCACTTAAAAGGCTGAAACGGACCAAGTGTGAAAACACCCATAGTTACCACTCACTGCATGCTACATCGCGAGGCACACTGATGATGAACTATATCATTCTGCAGGACTAGGGCTGCCATCTTTGTTCTGGCAAAATACGGAACAGGTCGGGGGGACTGATATTTGATATTCTGTCTCCCACTCAGAACTATATCTTGATTGTCTCTCACATTTTGGCAAACATTGTGAAAATATAAAAAACAGCAAGGCGCTTCACTTTCTGAGGCGATCAGTGAGACAGCGATGACGACACTGACATAACGTGACTCTCACACAGCAGTGTGCAGAGGTGTGCATAGACTCCAGCCGTCTCCAGGTGACTGTGAGCTCCACCAGTAAAATTACACTTCTCACTTCACTTCTCGTGGTGATGTTCCATGGTGATGTGACAAAAACTTTTAAGACCTATCCAATCTGAATTTAAGACAAATTAATACTTTTTAAATCATTTTATTAGTAAATGTGTATTTTTTTAAAGACTTTTCAAGGACCTGCATTAATGACATAATGATTTTGTTAATGGAAGTTCACTGGGCAAAGTATTAATTTAGTTTTAATTTTTACTGCTTTTTTTTGCTTGTCAGTGACACAGGATGGTGCCACAGTATGTGGATACAAGCAGGGCAGAAACACACTGCAAAGTCTAAACAGCCTCATTTTCAAAAGCAACTAGCAAGAAGGTACTCAGTGAGTGTATACCTCTGCCAAGGATTTTATAGGCAGAGTTGCACACAAGTTTGGCAGCCAACTGTAGCAAAATGATAAGCAGTATCAAAAAAAAAACCAACAAAAAAACATAACTCTTTTAATGGCTTGGTCCAGACATTCTCCATGCAACGTTTTGTGTCAATTGAGCCAAAAATGTAGGAAGTATGAAAAAACTGTTTTGGGAAAAAAAAAAAAGTGGCAAAAAATCTAGTCAAGTAGAAATGTATGATGGCGTATTAGGGCCATAAAGATGAAAAAAAAAAAGGAAAAAAACGGGGGCATTATTTTGAGTTTTAAAAGTCTATACTCTTATGATAATTTGATGATTTTGTGCTAAAAGCACAAGTATTTCTTTATTGCTAAATCCAAGGAAAAGTGTAATTTAATAAGGTCATGTACTGCAGGTACACGTGTACTGTATATCACAATGTGAGGGGGTTCCGACTCCCCCTTTCTCCTTATTTTTCTGAGTTTTAAAAACTGTTTTTTTTTTTTCATCTGATATCGCCCTAATACACCATCATAGAAATGGATGTAGCCTATATGGTTGGATGCATCTAGACCCAAGAATTCAGGAATTTTTTTATTTTTTTTTTTTTGATTGTATGACTTGTGGTTCAAAAGTTGTAGGCTAAAATATAAAAGTGGATATTACAGCATCGTCATCTGTTCAGTTTAATTTCACCTCCAAAATGTAATCACTTCTTCCTCTTGACATTTTCTACCTGTTTCCCAAGTGTCGTCCTGAACATTTTGAGATATCCTGCTAACAACCAACAGACAAATGTCAGTGATCACATAACCTCCTTACTATAAGGAAACATCCATGAGTATTGAAAATATCTGAGAACAAGCTCAGACGAGAGAGAGAGACGATTAAATACGGTAAAGCTGAGAGAGTTCTTTGAGGTCTCCCAAAGTTTGTGGGTACAACAACTCTCTGCCTCACTATCTGCTCCTCTAAGGCTTTGCACACTAAAGGTAGTTGTTCACTCCCTCCGCCCACGTTTTCAAGGATGTTCTCCGGGATGTGAATCAGCAGCCTTCAGGTCAGAAGTGCATCACTGGAACTATAACCTTTAGGCTGCCTCTTCCTCGGAGCTTCGTTCTTGTTTTATACTGTCACAGCGACAAATTAAACATGTTATGAACTGCAGGCTCGGCTGCCTGCGCACTTCAAAAAAGATGAAAAATGCTGGACCTTGGCATTTCTGAAGAAATGTTCACCCATTTCATTTTTTTTTTTTTTTTTTTNTTTTTTTTTTTTTTTTATACCCAGT
The DNA here is from genome assembly GCA_014773175.1 of Lucifuga dentata. Classification (NCBI taxonomy): domain Eukaryota; kingdom Metazoa; phylum Chordata; class Actinopteri; order Ophidiiformes; family Bythitidae; genus Lucifuga; species Lucifuga dentata. The sequence goes on from VXCM01006437.1 coordinate 2,565, forward strand.
CTCTTGGTACAGAATTTTAACAGGCTGTAATCTTGTCATTCATTGGAGCTGCACTAACATTAACTTATTTTTTTTTTACATAATTTGTTGACTCTCTGTGCATGTATAATTAAGTGTAGACTATTACGAGCACTCTGGGCCATATATATTTTTATCCACGTCTTTGTGTCGTCTCTGAACTACCAATACTGTAGCAGTCAAACTGGGGCTGATATATCTGCAGTGACAGGCCTTAAACAACAGGCGAGAAAGATAAGTGAGGTCGGCGTGAAATATGATTAAAGCACAGCCTTCCCCTCGCTTTTGATTTAAAGAAGCAAGTCACAAAAAAACTCATCTCTTCCACCTCTGCACATAAACGCACAAAGTCAGCATGGAAAGCTAAAAGAAAAGAGCAAAAGAGGAGAAAGAGGAAGAAGAAGATGGTAAAAAAAGAAAAAAAAAGATGGTTAAAAAAGCATTCTTAATGGAAGTTTGAGCTTGTATTTGGAGCAGATATTATCTTCACCAGTGTTACTGCTAAAATCAAAAGAAAATTTCATGATGTATTTAGTAAGTTTGACAGATATTAGATAGTATCAGTCCACATTGCTAATATCCTAAAAATATATTAAAGCTCCTTGATGCAAATCCTGACTCTCAGAACACAACTTGATCCAAAATTCTATATGCTGATCCATATTACGCTGACTAATTCCACTCCTCCCCGTACAGCTTCACTGTCACGTAACAGCATTGTTCCATACCGACGGTAAACATTTTGTTTCATTTGTATTCCAGCCATTCCATATCCAATAGATGGCGGAGGTTTTCACCTATAGCCTGACAATGTTTGCTTCCTCAGCACAGATAAAACCTGTTCACTATTGTTGATACAGTTATATGGTTTAGGATGCAATATTCTGTGGAGGGATTTAGAGATTAGTCTGGGTCCAAAACGTGACTTGGAAAAATGTTTCTATTTACACTTGGCTTCCATCGACAATGCACATAAACCATGTTCTGAGGCAGTTTAAGGGACTGGATTTAATCCTTTCCCAAAGCTCCTTGTGTGTATTTAAATCTTGATTTTTTTTTTTTTTTAAGTGTACAAGTGCAACCGAATTAAACCTATGAGGATTAATATGTAAGCCAGTTCTGAGGAAAAGTTTCTCCAAAGCACATTTTTAGCCAGATTGTTTATTAAAACTAAGAACACTTCAGTCTGGAGGGAAACTGAACTAAAACAGTCATTCCTGTTTTGACAAACTTAATGTATATGAACTCAAAACCAAACAAAACAGTAGGAGAGGCATAATGTGCAGACAAAACAAAAGAAATAAAAAATGTATTGCACTGTTACACAGACTGCAGCACAGATCACATCCCTGCTGTGGATACTTTTTCATGGTGCTTCTTCAGACATAGCACACGATGAAAGAAAATATAAAGTACCGCCAACGACAAATGACTGTCATTACTGTATAAACATTGTGAACTCTGAAAAGTTATATCAGCAGATATTTCTCTATTGTCTTCATGGGACTTTTCCATCACTTCAGTTCACTATTTATTGATATTTAGAGTAAATATGGATTAATTTTCCTCTACATATACAGTACTTTCCTCTGCACAGTCCCCTCATTTTTTCAGTGAAAACACTGACATATTCAGTAAATATTTCATATCAATTTCTCCCTTGCCTGTCTTATGCATTTCTTAAAAATCTCCCCAGCCTCTGAGTCAGCAGAAACTCATACATTCATTCACCTAAAAAAAACAAAACAAAAAAAAAACAAAAAACTCTGAAGCAGCCATATACAGTACTTTATAAGTGTCCTAGAAGCAAATCTTCCTTTTTTTTTTTTTTTTTTNTTTTTTTTTTTTTTTTTACCTGTAATGATGTACTTTAAAATGAAGTGTTTTTAATAATCCCTGAAACTACTGTATTATTTTCTTTTCAGCACTGTGAACAAAAGGGCTGTAAGTGTTGCTGTAAGACATGACAAAAGTGCTCCTCAAGGAATTGGTGCAGCAGTACTGCAGCAAATAAGAAAGCAGGTCTTTAGCGAGAATTTAAGAGTGAAAACTAGTGTGCAACAACGCAAAAACAAATAACAGCTATCTTGGCCTACCTATTTATAATGAAATACTTCTTTATTTCACCATCTACCTATTTTGTCTTTGCTCACTCCCACTACTTTGTTCAACTCAGCAGGGCTCAGTTTGGGGCTCACTCAGTCTTTTGCTGTTGTAACATATTGTGAAATATATTACTTAATTAATTATGCAGTAACAAACAGCAATCCTCTCAACATTAACACAAATTGCTGTGCTTTTTTTGCACAGCTGATCCATCCCTAGAAGGAAAAGTTTACAAGGTCATTCACTTTTACACAGTATTGAGTGGCAATTATGTAGTTCTTTAATGTGGTGATTCAGCAGTTGTTGGTTTATTTCTGTTCCTTGTCCTTGTTCTTCGTTCCTCTCCTGGACCTTTAAGCCAACAGAATGTAAAAGAGCATGACGTTGGTTGTTTTAGTCACATCGTTTCAATTTATGTCTGTATTTTCTCTTAAAACCACTACTAATGCTTTCTGTGCGTGTCACCTTTATTCGGGGTGAGCGATATGGCCTGAAACTAATATCATGATATCTCAACGTATTTTTGCAAAAATTATATGAACAAAACACTGAACAATGTTTTATTGATTATTACGTAATACAACATTACAAACTGGACAACAGAGTAAAAATTATGCATGTAAAGACAGGCACAACAGAACATTTCCCTTCAGCAAAGTTCCATAAGTAACTAAATACTGTAATGTTTTAGCTTGTAAACAATAGCTCAGTTTCACTTGACCTGTTAGTTTTCAGTATAAAACACAAATCGTAACACCAAACAAAATTATCTCTAATTCTGACTGTCCATGTAAACAGCAACCCAAAACCTTCAACATAATGTAAAGTTACAGGTACAAAAAAGAAAAAAACAGTATTAAAACTAAATAAATAAAATAATCTTGAATGTGTAGTGCAACTCTAAACAGTAACACTATGGATTAAAATCAAAAGAGGTAGGATGTGTGAAACATGGCAGAAATGAGAGCTGGAGCTAAGAGTTCCATGGCTCTGTCAGTTACAGGGTCCTTCACATTTCTTTCTAAAGAAAAAGAAAAAGAAATTGAATCCTCAATTAGAGATTAAATAATGTGTCATATAGTATTTAACTACAAAATGTACTCAAACTGTAGCTACATTTTCTAGCTCTCTCTCTCTCTCTGTGTGTGTGTGTGTGAGCGAGAAAGAGAGAGAGAGAGAGAGAGAGAGAGAGAGAGAGAGAGAGAGAGAGAAGCAAATACAAACTACAGATAAATCCCAGCAGATAAAGAAGAAAGGTCATTCTTGTTTACAGTAAGATACTACAATCTAAATCCTCTGCATTGTTGCTAATGTTACTGAGACAAAGATTCTGAAGCTCCTGAGATCTACAGGGCAGCTTCCTCGTGTTGGAACTTTGAGTACTCTCTCTCTTCCTCCCTCTATCACATTTATCTTTATAAGGAACTGTTAAGAGAAACTTACCAATGGTACAGACGATGACCAAACCATGGCAATCTGGTCCAGTTGTTCAGGAAGATAACTTTGGAAACGTTTAGCTCGCTGGCCGCTGTCACACGCATCTGTTTCTCCTGTTCTAGATGCCATGACTGCAGACAATCCGTTTAACCACTTGCAACATTTTCCTCCGAGTGGTTATGGGGAAAGAAACTCGTCTCTAAGCAGCAGCAGCTGCATAAGTTGCATTCGCTCTTGATGACGGGCTTAAATACAGTCAGATGTCAAATCTGACCAACAAGTCCTTTTGAGGAAAGAACTGAACTGAAGCGAGTGCGGCAGCTAAACTAACACTGTTCGTGCATCGTATTTACTCTCTCATCAGAATGTTGTATCTTCGGTCGAGCTTTTTGATAAGTCACTTAAAGGACCATATTGGTCCTTTTGCATGTTTGAGCCTAATATATTCAATTTTCATACATGTTACGTTACTGACAATCATTTCCCAAAGGATAAAACCATACTTCAGCTTTCCTGATATTTTGCAAAATCTTTTAATCTTTCAAAATCAAATTTTCAAGCAATACACCCACCTTAAAAATCAATGCTTCCCTTGCTAATTATGCAGCCTTATGAAGTCACAGTTGTTTAAATTTTTCAATAAACGCAGATCTTCTTTTGGGACTATATTCCCCAGTGGAGACATACATTCAGTCCCCACTTTTTATTGCGCTTAAATGCTAAAATTATGTAACTTTGAAAAAAAAGAAAAAAAAAACAAAAAAAAACCTGAATACACATCTTGTTGGCGATGATGGATTACCTATCGCAAGAACGTTTCAAGTATCAACAAATTGATTTTAATAGCATGCCAGAATGAACTGAAACCAATGGCGGCTTGGAAGGTAGGAATTTTTTTTTAGCACACCATTCCAGTAGTATGCTTTGGAAAATGATTGTCAGTAATGTTCCGTGTATGAAAATTGACTATATTAGGCTCAAACATGCAAAATGGTCAGTAAGATCCTTTAAAGCTTCTTTTTCCACTGTTTGGACTGGTATATCTTTATCAAGACAAAAAGTTATCGCTTCACAAATTTCACTCCACTTTTGCTGTTTAGGAACTAATTCCTCAGGTACAATCAACTACTTTTATCCATGTTTGTCATTTAGTCGCACTTATCACACCGCAATATCATGATATGACAGATTTTTATCATATTAAAAAAATATACCGGCATACTGGTGAACCATAATACCTACTGTAACCCAGACTTCTAAAAGGAGATTAAGATTCTCTCACAACATTTTTGAAGGGAATAAGATAAGATTCTCTTACAATATTTTCATTTCTCCTGCTGTCGTCTCTCGTCCCCTCTCTTGACTTTTTTTCTCTGCTGACAGACTGCTGAGCTACAGGGAAGCTGTCAGCAGGAGAGAAACTATGCAGGAACATGTGTTGTGTGTCACAAACGTGTCAGCATATTTAACCACACATCAATTTCAATTTGCTATATACAGCACATGTAATATGTATTCTGTTTTCAGTCAGCAACATCAAACATACAAACATATATGATGTGTAGTATTCACTATAGATACATTATTATATTTGAGTATGCATCCTGCCTACCTATCCTGCTCAGCTACTGTATGAATCAACATGGACAAGGACTAGCTTGACTTTCAGGAGAAATACTCAAGCTTCGGTAAAGTATTTCCCTGACATTCTCTCTCTCTCTCTCTCTCTCTCTCTCTCTCTCTCACACACACACACACAATGGGGGTCACAGCCAATACAACAGGGTACAGTAAGAAACTCCACATGACAAACTGTTAAACTATCATTCTGCTGTGAACGATAATCAGGAATCAATAATCAGTCAAAGTCTGGCTACACTGATCAGTATAATAAACTAAATGGCACAACACTAGATATTAACTTATAAAGAATCACACTTTGCTGGTATATATCTTCAGTCTACATGGGGATCTGCCTTGCTGGTCTCTGGAAGGGTATTTTTTTCCTCAAGGTGCTAAAACAGCAAGCTAGATGTTGCCATGGTGAAAAAAAAAATGTTGCACAGTTTCTCCTTCTCTTTCTATGCTCACCAAAACCTCAACTCTTTATTTTTCTAATATTAAGTTCATTTGCATAGTCACCAATCATTATGAAAGTTAAACAAAAATCATACTCCTTCCTATTTCTTATTTATTTTCCCATTCTCTCTCTCTCTCCACATTTTCATTTTAATTTAATTCTTCTTCTTGCTTTACCCTGTCCTGAACTATATTCTTTCATCTCCTTCCTTCTAGCTAACCTGTATATTTTGTCTCACTCATAAAACCCACTCTTCTTTACTCCCTGCCTCTTCTCCTCCATCATTTCCTCCTATTCTTCCCTTATTCCAGTTACTTCTTCAGTTATCTTTCTTTCCATAAGCTCCAATTTAGTTATTGGGCATGCTTTGAATACTTTGTATTGTATATGCATATGGTAAAATATTTTTTATAAGTTGGGTTTTACTATTCAGCACAAATCATTAAGAAATTTCCACTTCCTACATGATAGAACATTATGATGACCACTTACTTAATGAAACATTCCCCTTTAACTCAGCCCATCTGACTAATACTAGGAATGCCATTACTAAATCAATGACACAAGCTAGAGGCAAGAAAATTCTGATGTCATATTTCAACTTCTAAATTCACACCACATTTACATCATATGTAATTTTAATTTCCACAGCTAAAAAAAAAAGGAAACTAGAACTGTACAAAACAAAGATGTTTCTCTGTCCTGGAATGGCTCTCAGTACTTCAATCCAGGACAGAGAAAGATCTTTGTCACAGGCAATAAACAGTTTGTTTACACCATCTACAATTATGCAGGAATGAAATGATCACTTCCACGGCATAACATTTTTTTTTTTTAAAGTACAGAAATTGATGATGCCTGTTCAAATTTGTTTTGACACAGAAATGCATCAAACATCCACAACTGCACCACTAGGACCTCCACTACTGTTTCCAAATGGCTATAAAGGGGCTTCTATAGAAACCAAGAATGAATGTGAGAGATATTAAAGAGTTTAAATCGGTTTGTGTAGATATAACTAAACAGAAGAGTGAGCAAAGAAACAGAGGCAATGAGAGAACTAGAGTGTGAAAAAGAATTGGTGAGGGGCAACACTGCAAATAGAGGAGGTATAGTGAGGCTCATTTGCAGGAAGTGACCCCTGGGTCTTGGCATTGCAGGGCTAAAATGGAGATTCCCATTCTACCAGAGACTGATGTCCCATCACCTTCCACACATTTCTGTTCATTATCCCACTCTTGTTTGTTTGCTTTTCATCCCCCCCACACTCTCTCCCTTTTATTTTTTTTGTTTTTTGCTTTTTCTATTCCTCTCACGTCTTTCCAGTCTTCTTTCCCTTCTGTGTTGCTCTCTCTCTCTCTCTCTCTCTCTCTCTCTCTTTCAGCTAACCACTTTTCTTGCATTCCCTGCCTCTCTTGCCCTGTGGGGCCCATTCTCAGTAGGTTGGTGGAGAGTGAGGACGATTGAGATGGATGTCCTGCTGGTTTGTTGAAGGACAGAGACAGAGACAGACCCTGTTGGGTTCCCTACGGTAGCAGCTCAGAGTCAATGCTCTATTTGGCAGTCTTTCATCAAATCGCCCACTGATTGATGATATTTGACAAAAATGTGAAAGACTTGAAGACAGAAGGCAAGTTTCTTGTCCAACATGAGCCCAGCTGAGAAACAAAGCAACAAACAAAGAATATCTGCCGATGTTCTGAAGCATAAATTAATAAAGACATTCCAGAATTGATGTTTCAGTAGTACATGTTGCCACATTAAAGGACTAGTGATGTAGTGTCTTGAAAAAATCTGTGCGTAAGACTCACAACCTTTTGGAGTTTTTCAGTTTAACTGAGTTGGCACCAAGCCAATCCAGGTGTGCATTTTCCTTAAAACATGAGCCACTATTTCATACTGCTGCTGCTTAAACAGAGCATATTTTCCACTCACTTTAGCAAATGTGCTTATTTGATGCAATTTACAATGACTGAGCAGATAGCCACCGTTTGTGTTCTGAATAGTTAAGAAGGTTTGGATGCTGATGGACAAATTATAGATGCTGCAGGCGTCAGACCTTGTTTTGCTCATGCAATGGCTCCCAGATTGAAGCGAGACAAATATGGACCAACAGTTAAACTAAAACTGATGCATAAAATATAGAGAAAACACAAACAAGCAGTGCATACAGCAGCTCAATCAGCTGAAACATCCCTGAGACGATACCAGTTTACCCAGATTTCAATAATCATTCTCCCACTGTGCATTACTATGGCCTCAAAGCATTGTCAAAGCAAATCCTCAAAGACTGTTTAAACTGCTTTATGATCATTCAGAAAGACATTTGCTTTTGCAACAGACAACTGACAAAGAAAATAATTCTCAGGAATTTCAGGAAACATGTTCTTTTGCAGTAAATTTAACTGGAATGTCAAACTGAACCCTATCCATTCCCTTCATGAGAGATAAACAACATACTATTACTGGTTTCTTTCTCTGATATCCTTACTCACCTTGTATTTAATATCCAGTGACAGCATGTTGTCATCAGTCAGCTAAATGAATGTGACGGTCATGGCCTTGAGGGGTGGTGAACACATATGTCAGATATATATAAAAACCTACATGTGAAGAAAGTTGGGCGCTACTGTATATACTCTAGCCTCAGGAGAAATGCATGTTTTATAACGTCGATCACAATCAATATGGGAGACAACGTTCTGGCCTTGCGCCACTCAAGTGAAAATACCCTTGCTGACATGTTGTCATTTAATAATTAAAAAAAAAAAAAAAANTAAAAAAAAAAAAAAAAGTTGAGAGGACTTTGCTTTATGCATCTGCTGGAGGTAACTACTTGTCCACATCATTTAGAGCATATTTTCTATGTTCTGGCAACTTGTGATGCACTGTAATAAATGAGTCATCAAATACGCCCGTAGTTATAACTTTCTCTGCAAATCACATTTCTATAGCATACAGATGACTTCCTTCTGTGTGCAACCTCAGATCTGTTGACAGGAGAACTTGCTGACAGGAGAACTTAAGGTGGACAAGATTATTTTGTTCATTTAAAAAAAAAAAAAAAAAAAAATACATGCAAAATTTGCAGTGGTGGATAACATTACCGAAAGCTGTACTTGGGTAAAGTACTGTAGAAATAACTCATTAAAAAATATTTTGTTACAAGTAAAATTTGCCCATTACAAAAAAAAAAAAAAAANAAAAAAAAAAAAAAAAATACTACAGTCAGAATTGCTTTGATATACATACATTGATATTAACAGTATGTAATCCTACCAAACCTTAGAGATCTTTCTCTTAACTGTATCTATGTAGTTTTAATTGCCAGTAGTTTTAGAGTCCAGTGGACTTGTCCTGTCAAGTCAGTCCTGTGACGCTACCCCAACAATCTATCATGTCATACAGTAAAACTGCAGAGCAGGTATTTCATTATTCAAGCAATAACTGTATCAGAACACATCACAACAAAAATGATTTTAGAGGCTGTAGTGAAAAATTTCTGCTTACAGGCCCACTTACCTACCTAACAAAGCATTGACTAAGCATTGAGCAGCAGATGCAGACTATTTTACTCCTCACTGATTTTTAGATGGCTGGTATTCATTGTGCTGGCTGCTTCATAATCACTTTTTAATGATATCTGGTGCCTTCACAGCCGTGAGGCCAAGTTGAGGTCTTGAAATGTCCTACACCTGCATTTAACTGCTGTAGAGTTAAAGAACAAACTGTTTCTTACAAAAACCATATAATAACTGCCAGTGAGGTGAAGTAATCAAGAGACTAGTATACTCTGCGTAACATAAGTGTATTTTGTATTGTATATTTTCTGCTGACTGATAATGTGCACCATCTGACACTAATATACAGTATGTGCTTGAAAAAATTTTAATTTTAGGTGGTTTTTTTTTGTTTGTTTTTTCCAAAAATCATTGAACAGCCTGTTGAATGATATTTTAAATACTAACCAAATATGGACTGGATTTTATGGGGTTTTAACCATTAACACTTTTTCATTTAACATCAAAATCCAGGTATCATATACTAATACAATAATATACTGTAGAGACAGATAAAATGATTTACAGACTGTTATTTTTACCATGCAATTACTTGCTAAATTGCATTTTATTATATTGGGGGTTAGCATAAATAGGATTTAACTTCTGATGCTTGTCTGTGTAATACTGGTGATGGAGGGCTTTAAGTTTTTTAACTTTTAGGTGCATGCTGATGGGTGTAGCACTCATACTTTGGTATTTTATACGTAAGGTCTAAGTTGCAGGAGCTGACTTGAGGGTCTGCATCCAGAACAGAGTCTGAAGAGGAAGGAGTGCTGATCTAGCATTACTGAAGAAATCCTGCTTGCTCATCTGACCTTATAATAATTTAAGTTTATACAACATCAGCACTCTTACTCCAAGCAGCTCAGATGTGAAGACACTTCAAACCCAAGTATCCTCCGTTCTCAAACAAAGTAACAAGTGTGCTTCAACAGTGGACTAACAAGTCTACTCCATTCTCATGCATTCAGTCAGCTGGAACTACTGCAGGAGTGTATCTGTATATTTTTAAATCATCAGAAAGGCACAGTAGTAATTACATGGCATGAGAATGAGTAATATTAAAGATATTACAAATAGGACAGACATAGCAGAGACTTTGGCATGTATTTTGGATCGATTGTTTATTATATGGTAGTACCCCAGAATCAGAGAGCAACTGATTTCCCACAGTGATGACTAGACACTGGTGGTGTCCTCACACATGGGACAAATAGGGAAAGAAAGAAATAAGCTTATTGATTTGGTTTATACCAATGGGGAGATGACTGATTAGAATATAAAGGAAGCAGAGGAAGATAATCAGCAAGACAGGTGAGATAGTGAAGCACTTGACGACTGAACAGTCCCAAAAGCTCCAATTAAGTTAACTTCAAACATCAGCCTTAAACAGAGCCGATATTGGAATCAAATCGACTGCAATGGATTAATCTGACCAAAAAATAAAAAATAAAATAAATAAATAAAAATAAAAAATTTGTTTGGTTAGTAAATCAACACACAGAGAAGGCATGAGAATAAGTGCCAGAATAACATGATGCCATAATGCTGACTTTGATGTCAGAGTAGCATGTCGGCACTCCAGTTTCCTCCCACATTACAAAGAGATGAGGGTCACTGATCTGGAAGTGAATTTCCATAAAGTCAGCAAGATGCCAATCATTTTCATGAATTAAACTGTCTGTATTATGGCTCCATGGATCAGATTCAAAGTTAGCCATTAGAGACATCAGTCTGACACCACCAGGTCACCTGGATGCCCCATCATTTTTAGTCTTTAAACTTTTGGCCTTCTGGTGAAGTGGTAGAATGGCAATCTGTCTAAGGGTTGTCATTGCCATTTATCCTGCTTTTGGTAGAATACACTCAGGTCCTTGTGCAAAACAGAGCATAACATCAGGTCTGATTTAATGCCCATTTCAAGCACTCCTGCCCAGCTCGGTGCTTCCCCAAAGCTTCTCTGCCCTCAGATCACCCTTGCTCCATTCATTCAAAGTCAGAAAGATAAAGAGTGTCCCAGTGCAAATACGTATACTGTATCTTTCCAGAAATCCAGATCAGATTCAGACTGCAGGCCTTTAGCTGTCTCTCAACCATAATCTGCCTCTTTGAACCCTCGCTGAAGTGTGTCAACTCTTTGTTCTTTATCCTAGGGAAGTGTTTCTATCTATCTCTCCCCTCACACTGAAGGATTTATGACAGATAACATGACACAGTTACCAGCCAGGGTCTCATAATTGTAGATTTACCATACAAGCCAGACGGAGTGATAGACAAAGTAAGTCACCATGAAATTTTGAGATAAGGCTGAAACAGAGATATCAAGGAAATCTCAGGAAGGACCTAGGTGTATTCTTTTCTATCATATGTGAGCATAGCAAATATGCATAACTCAGTGTTTTCACTAATTTTGTGAATATTATGTACAGTATTATATATATATATATAGATAGATAGATAGATAGATAGATAGATAGATAGATAGACAGATAGATAGATAGATAGAT
>VXCM01006438.1:0-27251 GCA_014773175.1 Lucifuga dentata
TCCACCTGCCCAGGGACTGTGGATGAAAATTAGCCTTTTTGGCTAAATCCATACATTTACACCATGGTCACGCGTGATGTTAATTACTGTATATGCTCCCTGCAAAAATAAATAAAATTAATAATCATCATAATTTTTTAGGTGTCACCAATAGCAATGGGCTCAAACTATACTACTGGAGCAGTAAATTTTAGATTGTTTTTCCTACCTTCAGACCGTCACTGGTGTCAGTTTATTCTGGTACTCTATAAATATCAACTTGAAACGTGATTCAGGTAAGTAGTCCATCACAGCAAACATGATGTCTATTAAGGTTTTTTGTTACAGTAACTTTATTTAGCTGATTCAACAGGGAGCTGCACAGAGGAAAATGTATGCCTCCGCCAGGAAATATAGTCCCAGGAGAAGACAGCTTTTACCAAGAAATTCAAATCAACCGTGCTGGTTTTGTTTGTTCTTGCTGTGTGTGATGTGAAAATTCATCAACGCTTAATCACGCCATGATATCATCAATATTGTGATGTGGCAAATATTTATCATATACCCTGAAAGCATGAAATGCTGGTTGGACAAAGCGATAAACGTATTTGGCGACTCAAACGCGGCGTGAAGCGTTGGAGGTGAAATCTGTGTCCAGAGGTTTTGTCAGAGCTGAAACTTCACACCGCTTCAGAGTTTGTTGCCTTTTGTTTCTGAGACACTGGAACCAGTTGAGTCCCTGCAGCCAGCGCAGGAAGTCCAGGAGGCGCTCTTTAACGTAGCACGACTCCTCGTCCTCGCTGTCCGTCTCCTACGGCGGCATCACAGCAGTGTGTGTTCATGTGTATGTGTGTGTGGTATAATTTTAAGAGGTTTCATATTCATCAATGTCTTTTTTTCATTTATTAAAAAAAAAAAAAANTTTTTTTTTTTTTTTTTAAAAACAAAAAAAACAAAAAACAATCAATGTCTTTTACAGCAGTAATTCTGTCTACAGTCTGGTTCGTTTTCGGGTTAGAATAAACTGAATTGGAAGTTAGCATTAGCATTAGCAGAGTTAGCCACCATGGCTAAATGACCCCATTCACACCTGTGTTAACCCTTAAATGCGTGAGTCATTTTCCATCCATTCCTACATACGTCGGGTTGTTAGATACCTGTAACTTACGCATCACAAATTGAGCTACAAAGTGAAATATTTTTGCTTGTAAACTTTTCAGAACATTTTATGAACGATAACAATCCACAAAAAAAACATTTTTTGCCATATTACATTTTAACAATGACTTATAGATGCCGTCATCACAGCGATGCTGCGCTGCATGAAGCTCTGACACGGCGCTGCAGCGTCTTTCTGTAGCAGTAAGCTAGCAGCATAAGTTATAGTAGAAACAGCTTCTTCCTGCTAGTTTCAGCATTTGTTCATCATATCAGTGATACTACAGCGCCACCTAAGGACCNGGGAAAAAAAAAAAAAAAAGTGACACTATTACATACATCGGGTCTGTAGTGACCCTATACACTTTTTAGCGAAAAACATTAGAAAAACAATTATTTTCATTAATTTTGACAACTTGAAACCATAAAACTGTTAAAAACAAAGAGTTTGNAAACAATTATTTTCATTAATTTTGACAACTTGAAACCATAAAACTGTTAAAAACAAAGAGTTTGAGAAGTACCAGAACGTTGAATGTATTAGAGGTGCATAATGTGTCCCAGGTCTCTAAAGACCTGTCCTATGCATTTATGCATTTAAGGGTTGAAATGTGATTTACATCCAGGTACGTAACCTGGATCAGGAAAACCACATTAACACATGGTATACCTGCATGCTGGACACAGGGCTGAAAAGTTTCCCGTGTGGAGTATTTGTAAAAATGTGTTCTGTTATTGATCAAACCCTGACGTGGGTCGTGTGGGTGGCGGCGCTCAGACCTGTGAGGCGATGTATTTCTCCAGTGGACTGTCCGCTCGGCCGGCGTTCAGCATGGACGCGTCGGGCCCCTTCTCCTCCACCGACTCCTCGTTCAGGAGTAACTTCCCTTTAAAGTTGTGCACCACACACACCACCTGGAACACACAGGAAAAAACATGCCGTTAAAGGAGCACGCTGGTGATTTTGAATGTTTGAACCCAGAAAAAATACCCTGCATATACACTACACTGTTGACAACTATATTCCGAAATATACTACTAGAGCAGTAAATTTTTAAATTGTTTTTCCTACCTTCCAGACAGCCATTGTTTTCAGCTCATTCCAGTATGTTATTAAAATCAACTTGCAGAGACTTGAAATGTGATTGAGATAAATAATCCATCACAGTAAACACATCTATTAAATTATTTTGTGCATGGATGAATACATACTGTAGAAGAAAATGTCTTCTCCTGGGACTATATTTCCTGGCGGAGACATACGTTGTCTTCCGTGTAGCTCCGTGTTGGATCAGTTAAATAAAGTTACTTCGGCAAAAAAACCTAACAGATATGTTTGCTGTGATGGATTATGTATCTCAAGCATGTTTCAAGTTTCTACATGTACTGGAATGTACTGAAACCAATGACAGTCTGGAAGGTAGGAAAAACAATTCTGAAATTTACCGCTAAAGTGGTATATTTTGGGTAATGGTTATCAGTAATGTAACGTTGGTATGGATTTTATATTGGGATCAAACATAAACAATCGTTGGTATACTCCTTTACGGATTTCATTATCTTGTTCGTATGCCTTAGTAAGTCATGATCACGTGTTCACGGAGAGAAAAAAGAGATAAAGACACACACGATCATGCAGAAACGTAATAAAAGTAGAAAGTTTCAGAAACTGAAAAAAAGAAAGTAAAGCAGCAGGACCTCAAAGCTGCACGTGAAACACGCGTGACTGGACGTATCCTCTGCTTTTAAAAACACGTTTCCTCTCTGGCTGTGCTCACTAATCGTGCACTGCAGCGTTTTAAAGAGTTCAAAGAGTCGCATCCTTCTGTCTGAGCCTGCAGACACGACAAGCCAAGACACACGACGACACGCTTATCTGTTTCACCAAGCGCTGCTGGAACACGAGTCACACGCTGACTCCTGTGATGAGAACGTCAAACTCCATGATGCTCACCTCCATCATCACGCCACGTCAAAGATGGCATCTTTCTGTGTGTTAACGTGTGTTTCATGCTTCTTAAACTTACATAAAAGTAGAATGATAAGTGTTGAGCCTAGTATAGTAAACCTTAAAGGAGCATACCAGTGATTTTCCTTGTTTGAGCCAAATAAATATAAGTGTGTGTCAGCATCAGTGTCTCTCGGTATATATGTATATATATCGTGTGTGTGTGTGTGTGTGTGTGTGTGTGTGTGTGTGTACATATATGTATATATATATATATATATATACACACACATGTGTGTGTGTATACGTGTGTGTGTTTGTGTGTATGTGTATATGTATATGTGCAACTGTGTCTGTGTGTATATATGTGTATGTGTGTGTCTGTATATTTCTGTGGATTTGTTTGTGTGTGTGTGTGTGTGTGTGTGTGTATATGTATATGTATAGGTGTGTCTGTGTGTTTGTCTGTTTATGCGTCTGTGTGTGTGTGTGTGTGGAGGGGGTCTATATCTGTTTGTGTGTATGTGTGTATATGTATATGCGTATGCATGTCTATGTGTGAGTCAGTATCTGTGTGTGTCTGTGCATATGTGTGTATGTGGATATGTGTATGTTTGTGTGTCTGTCAGTGTGTGTGTATGTTAACATGTATATGTCTGTGTGTTTGTATCTGTGTGTGAGTCAGTATCTGTGTGTGTGTGCATGAATGTGTGTGTTTCTGAGTATGTGAATGTGTGTGTATGTCTCTGTATGTGCGTGTGTGTGTGATTGAGTACGTACGTGTATGTGTGTGTACATGTGTGTCTCTGAGTGCGTGTGTGAGTCTTACCAGGAAGGTGGCGATGGCGGAGCCGATGATGAATCCAGCGATGACGTCTGACCAGTGGTTCCGGTATTCAGCCACGCGGTTCAGCCCGGTGAGGAAGGCCAGGCACACCAGGCCGAGCGACAGCACCGGCTTGGCGAGGCGCGTTCCCTTCACCCGCACCGTGCACGTCACGTACATNGCCGAGCGACAGCACCGGCTTGGCGAGGCGCGTTCCCTTCACCCGCACCGTGCACGTCACGTACATCTGCCGCCAGATGGACAGGAAGCATTAGAGGAGACGCAGAAATCAGCACGGCCTCATTAATAACCACAATAACTCCATGATTTTATCATGAGGAAGAGGAGGCGAGGAGGGGAGAGGAGAGGAGAGGANGAGGGGAGGGGAGAGGGATGCAGGAAAACCTGAAAAAATGGTAGATTCGCATGACAGTGAAACAGAAAGAAAAAAGAGAGGGTGAAGGATGAAAAGAGATGATAGAGGAGAAAATTAGAGGACAAAGAAGAAAGGGAAGAAAAGAGGAGAGAATAAGATTGGATTGGATGAGATTGGTTTTATGGAGCCGCTAATGAAGAGAGAAAGAGTCAAGAGGAGAGAAGGAGCCTCTCCTCTTCTTCCTCTCCTGACCATCTGCGGCTCAGACAAGCTGCCGTGAATAATAAATCATTTTCATAAATCTGCTCACGGTTCTCACAAACAGAATGTTCACGATGAGATCGCACCAACCAGGTCTGCAGCTCACAGCCACACCTCCTTTATCCACCAATCAGCTGACATTTGAAGGCACGAGGGGAGGAGCTTCTGTTTTACGTTCTGCTTAGTGACTTTAATTTTACTGTAAATTCAAGTTGTTTTTTTTTTTCAGTTTTACTTTTTACTGATTTTTTTTTATTCCACTTTAAAAAAAAAAAAACTTTACTAGACTGTACAAAAAAGCTGGACTTTTGTGGCAAATCTAAAAACAATCAAAGTTTGGAATCATTTTCTGTAATCAACATTTTTTCCTGAAATTTAGTATTTTTAAAAATGACTCTGCATCTGATAGCCGAGTCACGAGTCAAGTCGGTCAAGTCGAGTTAAGTTAAGCCTTTTATTTTAACCGTCTGGCATGAAGTTGTTGATACAGAGTATTTTCAGCGATCGGTGCAGTAATCTCGTCTCCTAGTGGCTGCTTTCCAAACGTGAAATGTGCTGCTTTCACTTGCTGCCTGGTTTTAGCAGCGCCACAGATGGAAACAGAAATGTATCCGTCCTCACAAATCCAGAGCAGCGCAGAAACGGTACTAAGCGGTTGTTTGGCCCAACAGTGGAAAAGTGCCCTTTGATTTGCTAAGATGAATAATCAACAATGGAGTTTACTTAACATGAACCACACACACACACACACAGTCATCAATCAGTCGAGCTCAGTTTGGACTTTATAGAGATTGTTTCCTACAGTTAAATATGTTCAAACAAACTGAACTTTGGGACCAACTTCAGGACCAAAAAGAAATGATTCAGCATCAAAAAGAAATGATTCAGCATCAAAAAGAAATGCTTCAGGTGAGGCAGGTGTGAAGCGGCGTCATACAGAGTGGGAGTGGCTGCTGTAACAGAATGAAGGATTCACCTCCAGTGACCTCAGCAGCGCCACAGATGGTGGTGATGATTCATGCTACTGTCACAGCCATGATGAGGCTGAACTGGTCATAGTGGTGGTGGATGATTTGTGTGTGTGTGTGTGTGTGTGTGTGTGTGNACTGGTCATAGTGGTGGTGGATGATTTGTGTGTGTGTGTGTGTGTGTGTGTGTGTGCGTCCGTCTGTCCTTCAGCAGGTCAGTGTGTCACATTATTCATTCTCTGTGTCACATTATTCATTTTACATGTACACGCACAGCAGAGTCCACTAGTTGACCCGTTGAACCTCGTTTGACCAGAAACTCGTCAGGTCAACCTGATTAGTCCGACAGCCTTT
This sequence comes from Lucifuga dentata, assembly GCA_014773175.1. Lineage (NCBI taxonomy): Eukaryota > Metazoa > Chordata > Actinopteri > Ophidiiformes > Bythitidae > Lucifuga > Lucifuga dentata. The sequence continues at coordinate 5,871 of VXCM01006438.1, forward strand.
GCAAGTCTTTTCCCAGATGGCTGCAGCTCCAAACATATTTTCCATTTAGCGTCAGACATTAGCAGCTGCCGGCATGCTCAGTATATCACAGGCTTGTCAGCTAAATGGGGAGTGTGACATGAAAAATTCCACCTGAGCAACTCATCCTCCAGTCGGGGAAGTCTCAGACATCAATCTGTGCGTATTCGCCGGACTTGAAGGAGGGACACATGGAGACGGATGTGGATGCAGGACACACTGCTGCCTCCATAAATTCTGCTTTAAGGCTGATTTAAAGGGATATCCTGCTTTGGTGGGACATTCTCAGTTTTTTTTTAATAATTCAAAACTCAACCAATATTTTTTTTTAATTTGAAGATCAGCTGTGATACAGGCACCCTTGGAAAATAAAAGCAAAATGGGCTGTGGAAAAAAAATGTCTATTATTTGTCATCTTGATCTTTCATTCAAAATATTTAATTTTTTTTTAACCTTTTTACCTTTAATTGAAAAGAAAAAGAAATTCTTCTCATGAAATATTTTTCCCATTCAGCCTGGTGGCGTCTGATCGTAGTTTTGGAGACTTTATGATCCCAAAACCCAACTAACATCTGCAATTCTCCAGCTGTGATGGAGATTCTTTTTCCACTCGAACCATCATCCTCCGTGTTGAAACACGTCCACTTCCAGGCCGCTTGAGAGAAATCTAGCTTACCTGGACCGTTCAGGGAGTCAAATCCTGCAGCGTGAAACGTGATGTGACTGGTGATGACAGCGGTGACGAGCTACAGCCAATGAGAGTGCAAGTAGGACAAGGGGGCAACAAGGGAAAGAGTCATAACGCCACTAATAAAAACATCAGCTAGCTGGATCCTTTTCTTCTTCTTCTTCTTTGCTTCTCCTGTGTGTTTTCATGAATAAATGAGTCATGCAGTCTCTTGCATACAAAATTTTACTTATTTAATTTTTTTTTGTTTTGGGAGAGACCAAATGATTCGTAGTGCTGCTGGTTGTAGCTAAAAAATGACACGATCTTATAGATTTAGGCCACAGCATTAAGGTAAATAATTCTCTGCCTTAATATTAGCATGACATTAGCATGTGAATGGGGTGATTACAGCCTAATTTCAGCAAATCCTGGAGCAGAGCGGATGCTGGATGGCTGTTTGATCCTGGCAATGCTGTAATGACCGAGACGATGAAAGTCTGAAGAGCTGTAATCATCATCTGCACAGAGCTTCAGGGCGGTGTGTGTGTGTGTGTGTGTGTGTACTGCATGTATGTCCTGAGAGCTGAGCTGTACACATATACACACACACACACACACACACACACACTGGCCTTTGCTAAATGACCTAAATAACAGAGCCAATCTGCTCTCCCCCATTATGCAGAGTCACTGATGGTACAAAGCCATACATCCATCGCTCATGGGCACTCAGGCAGACGCTCTCTGACACAGAAAATCAAAGGAATTATAGGTCGTCAGCAGGAATCAAGTCTTTCTGGAAAGAAAAGGTTGAATCCATGTGGAATCACATTACAGTGTCATGCATTAAGCACGTTAGCATGCCAACATGCTGCTATAATTGTCATGCATTAAGCACATTAGCATGCCAGGAGCAACTGTTGTGCCTAAAAAAAAAAAACAAAACCCTCATCTTTTTGCACACGCTCTAAGGTGGGCTATATAGTATGAAAATAATATCTTGATGATATCTGAAGGTATTTTTGCAATAACGATATTTAAGACCATGTAAATGATGTAACACTAAATAATGGTGACTGGTGACTGCAGAAGTAAATAATACTGCAAACTGTACCAACATGAGTAAAAATGAATAAGTGTAAAAGTAGAAACAGTAGAGTTTCCCTTCACTAAAAGTATAAATAACTAAATGCTAATGTTTTAGCTTGTATTTAACTTGAGCTGCTCATCTTCAGTCATTTATAAAACATAAATAGTATCAGCAAATAAAATTAGCTCAAATTTTAAAGTTACATGTAAACAGCAAAACAAGTGAAACCCTCAACCCAAAATGAAATGAACTTCAATTTTTTTAGTACAAATGTAAAAGTTCCTTGGCAGCCAAAAACAATAAGAAACAATAAGAAGAAGAAAATGGAATTACTGAAGTTGCATCATTTCATTCAGCTCATGCAGCGTTATGATATGAACGTTTTGCTCCTCTGAATCTTAACTCAGTCTCCTCGTAGAGAAATAAAGCGACAGCTTGAGCCGAGGCTGTTACTGTCAGAAATGTAAATCTAAAGGCCCTATTAAAGGAATTTCTCCACATATTGATCAAAGGTTGTTAAAATTCAGCTCCGTGTATTTTTAAGTGTTCTGTTGTAAAGGAAATAAAGGACTTACGGAAATTATCACAACAGGATTGTTGAAACTTTTCAGACACAGGATCTACTTTACCTTATAATGAGGTGACAGGAGCTACTAAAACAAGTACGGTATTGTAGGAGTCGTTGGGATTAACGAGGACAGACAGCTTCTCTGTTGGCTGCACACCTCTGTGGCCGTTTATTCCCACACACAAAACTGACATCCCGCCAAGCCCTGTCACAACATCCACCTTCATCCAACATGGCGCGGCTGTTACCATGACTACACTATGCCCTCTTAAAGGAAGCGAGTCACAATTTACTGTGAGCAGCGTGAGGAATATAACACCAGGAGTCCTATAACATACCCGTTTGTGCATGACACCCACAACCAACACGTTCTGGTGAATTCTGTCTGTAAGCCCATGCAGGGTCCGCTACAGTATCAGTCAGAGCTAAGTACAGCCTGTCTATGAGTAAAACAGAGGTTTACTTTCTGTAGGTAATGTCAGGTTGGAGCCATTTGGATCTGTTGAGCCTTTATTGTAGCACATTNACTTTCTGTAGGTAATGTCAGGTTGGAGCCATTTGGATCTGTTGAGCCTTTATTGTAGCACATTTAGCAATAACTGAAACTGGGAAAATACTTCAGCGTTTTTATTAACTAATTTTCTACATAACATAGTTTCACAGTAAGTACACCCCTAGTCAGAACAAAGCAGCACGTGTCAGTAGATGAAACACCTTTACTATACACACTTCCTGTTTTAATCTGTCACCTTTTCATGATATAATGTTTGTGCAAGACACATTTTGTAACAGTCTGAAGCCACATAGTGAAAATGGTTCCACGTGGGAGAGAACTGCCAGAAGATTTGAAAAAAGAGTCATTGAATTGCAGGAAAGCAAAGTTGGGTAAAACAAAAAAAAAAAAAAAANAAAAAAAAAAAAAAACATTGCTAAAACTTTGCTAATAAGTAAAAATCCTGTGGTGAAGGTGATCCAAAGGTTTAAAAGCACAGGTGTGGTGACAGCCAAACGATCGCTGTTTGGTTACCACCATACCTGTGCTTTTACCTGTGCTGAGGTGCAGCTCAGAGACTCACAGAGAGCTGTTAGCTTGTTGCTAAGCTAGCACTGAAGGACAGACACATGATGCCTCCCAGCTAGCTGAAGCTGCATCAGAGTTTCACAGCTACAATCAGGAGAACACTGGACAGGTCAGAGCTCCATGGACAGACCTCATCCAACACCATTACTCACGCAGCGACACGAGGACGCCACACAGAAGTTTGCCACGCTACACAAGGACAAAGCCTGAATCTTCTGGGACTCAGTGCTTTGGTCAGATGAGACCCGGTGTGCAGAGAGTTTGGCGGTGTCCAGGAGAAGAGTACAAAGAAGATGCTTGGTGCCACTGTTATGCGTGGAGGTGGTAGCCTCATGGTACGGGGTAGCATGAGCTCGTCAGGGTGGAGAGCTGCAGTTTAGCAATGGAAGAGAGCTGCACCGATGGAATCATGAATGCTGACAGTAATTGTCAAATACCAGAAGAGAAGATGCTCCTTCACTGAGAAGACTGGGACGGGACTCAAGATTTCAGCAAAACAATGACCCTAAACACCATGCCAAGAAGACTTCCTACTTTCTAAAGAGAAAGAAGGTGAAGGTACGTGACTGGCCCAGTATGTCTTAGACTTGAACCCAATAGAACACCTCTGGAATGAGCTCAGATGGTAAGTGGAGCAATGGCAGCATCCATCCAACCTTCCAAACCTGACAGAAATCATAACAGAAGAGGGCTAACATCTCTCAGACCGTTTAGCTAAGCTTCAGCGTGTTTAGGTATATACTCGACTATAAGCCGAGTTTGTTTCACCAAATTTCACAACGCAAATTGGGGGGGTCTGCTTATAGTCGAGATCAGCTTATAGTCGAGTATATACGGTAAACCTCAGCGTGTTTAGCTAAACTTTAGCGTGTTTAGGTAAACTTTATGAGAGGAATCCTACCTCACACATTTTCCTCCAGTATCCATCCGACAGCAGAGATTTGGGTATTTTCCAGAGTTTTCTCTGTTTACGTTTTTAGAAAATGTCAGTCTGCAGCTGTCTCATTGGTGGTGTGTTGGAAAGGTCATCGGCATATGGGTCAAAGGTGAATGTGGTTGAACTCTGAGGTTGGGAATTGCCACGCAGCACCCAATACACAATAACGCTCGCCGCTTATCGTGTAAAAGCAGTATCTGTCCACTCACAGTGAAAGTGTTTTGTAAGGTGATATGTTGACTCGTGCTCTCTGATTGGACGGTGAAGTAAGTAACAGGCATATTGCGGGAATATTTTGGATTCTTAATGCTATTTAGTAATCGTATTGAGGTTCACCTACAAATCTCCTCATACCGAACTCGTCGATTGCAATGAATGGATTGAACATCGCTGTATGATTTTGGTTTTGAGAGATATCTCACTTTGTTGAGCTCAGTTGACAGAATTTATATGTATAAATATTGGTGTGGGAGTCATAATTTCCCTGTTTCAGAGTGTAGACGTGCACAGGATAATACACTCAAACCTTGTTTTGTTTGACAGGTGACCAAGGTCATGAGTTTCACTTTGTGCCTATTTGTTCTGTTTTTGAAGAAAGAAATTAATTAAAAGATATTACAGAGTCAGTCCTAATTTTGAAAAATTTAAAAAGTTGATGGGCACAAGAAATGTTAAAGATTTGTTTAACTTGGCTACGTTTATCAGAAAATATTATTTTTTTGGTTTGTATCTTTGGTTGTATGCTGGTTGTTGCCTGTGTGTAATGTTGTTTTTTATTTTGTTTCTTATACCCTGGAGAGGGTCAAAAGGAAAAAAAAGAAATGAAAAAAAGAAAAATGTATTATGATTGTCCTTTTTGCATTTATTCCTTTAATATGAAGATTAATGAAGTCACATGTGCTGTGCAACATATTTTATTTAAATTCCGAGAAAAAGCGGACATCATGAAGAGCGTTTTGAGGTTTTTCTGAGGAGCAGCAGAAGAACTCACCGCCAGGTAGAGGGCAGCGTAGACGCTGAGCGCCGCCTCCTTGGAGGGGAAGGTTTTCCGGGCTCGCAGGATGTCGTCCTGGTTTCCGGTGCACGCCTGCTGGTGGCTGATGTAGCGCAGAGCCTGCTGACAGCCGAGAGCTGTGTAATTTGGCTTGCAGACCGTCAGGAAGTAAGGCGCCAGGTTCCCCGTCACCACCTGGCCTGCGTTGACGAAGATGTCAACTGTGAACAGGCCGAAGGTGTAAACTCCTGAAAAACAAAGGCCGTGATTAGGGGGACATTTTATTTAACTGTGGTTATCAGCTAGTCAGTGTCATCCACCTCTGGTATGATGATGTCATCAAGCTAACCGGTATTTAGGCTGATCACATGAGACGTTAAAGAAACATACCAGCGACCATGCCTGTTTGAGCCCAATATATACAGTCCAGATATTCATACATTTCCCAAAATACATTACTTTAACTATAAATTTTAGATTGTTTTTCCTACCTTTCAGACTGCCATTGGTTTCAGTTCATTCCAAATCAAAATCAACTTGTAAAATCAACTTGTAGAGACTTGAAACACTTGAGATGCAAAATCCATCACAGCAAACAACACATCTATTAGGGTTTTTTGTCAAAGCAACTTTATTTAACTGATCCAACATGAGCTGCATGGAAGAAGATGTATGTCTCCGCCAGGAAATATAGTCCCAGGAGAAGATGGCTTTTACAGAGCAATTAAAACGAGCATCCCTTCTACAATTGTGCGTAAGTGTTAGAGGATGAAACATTGAATTTTAAGGTGTGTATCACCTGAACATTTGATTTTAAAAGATTAGGGGATTTAGAAAATAGACTAAAATATGTTTATATGTTTTGGAAATGGGTTGTTAGTAACATATACAGTACATGCAGGTTGTATATATTGGGCTCAAACATGCAGGATTGCCGGTATGGTCCTTTAAGGCTGAATTTGATTTCAACCACATGCTAACCTGAACACATGTTCATCTGAACACCTGTTAGCTAAGACTGATGGGTTACAGCATCCATTTGATTTGCTAATCAAAGGTGTAGTTTACTTATCTAATAATCAATAGATCAATAGATTGTTCTGTAGTTGGATTTTGGTTGTCGTGTGGATCATGTCTAGACTACAGATGAACCAGAGTTTGTTTGGAACTAGACTGAGACGACCTCCTCTAAACAGTCTCTGTGTGGTTGCTGGGTCCGCACCAGACACAGTCGCTGTGTTCAGACCTGCGCAAAATAACCATATCTAACGGATTAACAAACCCGAGTCTGATTAAACCAGACAAACTACGCCTTACAAAACTCTCCTACCTGATGTACATATCTATGCTTGAAATAGACCCCTGTGATGCACTGTTGCCATGGTTTCAGCACCACGGACAGCATTCAAACACTCCACATTGTCAAAACGTGACAGAGTATTTCATCCATATTGTTAGTTAAGCATCTATATGCAAACTGATAACTTCATTACTTGCCATTTCTGACCAGTAAAGTCCAACATGTTCGCTTCGTTTTGAGCTAAGCAGCTCAGCTATTTAAAGGAGCATACCGGCAATTAGGCACATAACCGCTTATATGTTACATTATTGACAACCATTTCTCAAAACATATTAAACGGTACATTTTAGATTTGTTTTTCTTACCTTCCAGACTGCCATTGGTTTCAGTTCATTCCGGTTTGCTATAAAAATCAACTTGTAGAGATTTGAAACGCATTTGTGGTAAATAATCCATCAGAGCGAGCATAATGTCTATTAAGTTTTTTGTTAAAATAACTTTATTTAACTGATCCAACATGGAGACAATGTATGTTTCTGACAGGAAATATAGTGCCCGGAGAAGATGGCTTTTACAGAGAAATTAAAAGGAGTGTGCCTTTTACAAGCGTGTAAAAGTCTAGAAGGTGAAGCATTGAATTTTAAGGTGTGTGTCACCTGAACATTTGAATTTGAAAGAATAGGAGATTTGGAAAAATAACAGGAAAACTAAATTACAGTTTTATGCTTTGGAAATTGGTTGTCAGTAACGTAACATGTAAGCAGGTTGTGTATATTGGGTTTAAACAACAAGCAAACTGGCAGGTATGGTCCTTTAATCCTGAGCCATGGATCATCTGACAGCTTATTTCCTGGACCCTTTCTTTTACTATTCAGTCATTTTATTAAATTCTGTCTAATTTTGTGAAGTCATAACATGTGAATGACTGTTATCGCATAAAAAATATGAATGGCTATTAAAATGATCAATCAAGCTGAATAACAGAGAATTCTCAGATAAATCAGCCTGACTGCAGCTCTCTGTTCTCCCCGACATCCTTAAAGAGCCCATCTGCTTAAGACAAAGTGCTTCTTAAAACAATACAGATGAAGCATAAATCATTCAACAACACGCGTGTGAACAGTGTGAACGAAGAGTCGTCTTCGCCTCCTTCCTGCTGCTCCTCACAGTGTGTGACGCTGCATAAAACCGCCGACTCCCTAAGGAGACATCTTGGTAATAACATATTCCCCTGCTGTGTGCACGTACACACCCACATACACACACACAGTCACAGATACACTCCTGCCATCCATTCCTGTTGCTTAACCGAGCCGCCGAGCTTTACGTCTAAACGATCGAAGGACTTTAACAGAAATTATTACTTTCCTCTTACGAGAGCCTGACCGTCTGTCACACCAAATTGCCCAACAGCCGCTTAGTCAGACAACTCTCTCTCTCTCTCACACACACACACACGCACACACACATGCACGGAGAGCATTATTTGCTGGGCCAACAAAAGAAGCTTTTCCAATCACTGTCAAGTGTTTGTGCCAGTGCAAACTAATTCAGCTCAGGCTTTGAAGACCATTTAGCTGGAAGACATTGGTGAAAACAGGCAGAGAGTCGCCACAGCCATCGAGCACGGTACGCCACATTTTCCTTCTCCTCCCTCTCTTTCTCGCACATCTTTGTTGGAAACGTTACCATCTAATCCCGACATTTCTTTTTGTTCGTCATCGCCTGCGTGTGGAACGATGCGACGCCTGAGATGCTGACAGTTCCATTTCTTAGCATGCATCAAAAAAGATTTTTGTCAGGTGCCGCGAGGCCTCAGAACCCATCGTACCGACCGTGTCCCACTTTGCCCAGCAGCAACATGAAAACCTGGGTGCTCCGGTTTCACAAATAGTAGCACTCAGCACCACCCTCCAACTTTCCCTCCACCTTGGCTTGCTTTGGGAACAGGAGGGACTGAAATTGCTTATTAGGGCGTAAACCTGATTCATTTTTCTAGAATCAAACAATGTCGTTACCTTCTGTGGTGCTGCTATGTAGCCATGCAGGCTTACAGTCTGTCAATCAAACTTTATTTACAGAGCACCTTTCATACAAGCAACTCAAAGTGCTTCACAGGTGATTGACAAATACACAAAAATATTGACAACAGTTGATTAAAATATACATAAATTTAATAAGATCAAACAAATTCAATTCAATTAAAATATAAAATCATAAAACACTACATGACAGCCAAGCTGAACAGATAGGTTTTAAGTCTGCGTTTAAAAATATCAATGTTTTCAGCTCCTCTCAGATCCTCAGGAAGGCTGTTCCAACCACTCGGAGCGTAATGGCTACAGGCTCCAGGATACGTCACAGGAAGTACAACTTTCAGGGATTCCTGCAAGGATGTTGTTTGGTCTTTTCCAGATCCAGATTGTGTAACAGGATGCAGGACAAATTTTTTTCTTGTATTTCTGGCGATGACCACATCGTAATCAGGGCGTCGATCTCCTCAGCTGACCAGTGAACAATGTGGTAATTCTCAGTCATACAGTTACCTGAATGGTGCCGTGAGTCGCCATTGTCTACTGCAAGATTCCATGTCTGAAAGGTGTTCTGGACAGTGCAGACAGCAGCCTGAGGGGAGCCATTTCAATGTAGTAAAAAAAAAAAAAAAAAAAAAAAGAGATATTTGTGGGATCCTGTTTGTTGGCTTTCGGGTTTGGGAAATTTGTCATTCTTGAAGTGTGGACAAGGATCTTATAGGACGCATCGTTAAAGATCCCTGTTCACACTTTATGAACAGCCACATGGAGAAATCTTCCTGACAAGTTCTCAAAATTCTACAGAAGAAAGACAAAAGTGCTAATCTAGCTCTGCTAACGAACTATTCTGAAATCCTACGAGCACAGAATGGCTAAAATAATAATAAAATAAAAAATTTAAAAATCTCTACAGGACGATACTGTGCTTGATGTTTGAGGACGAGTTCACCAGCCTGTCCTTATGTCATTTGATGAGTGTTCCTGCTCTACTTGTCCTGCTGATAGTACTGAGTGTTGGGTGTAAGAGTCTCCTATCTTTGTGTATCTGTATGTGTGTGTGTGTGTGTTGCAGGGTAGGTGGGGGTTGGGTTGGGTTGAAGCATTGCACCTCCTCTTTGATCTGCTGCCAGTTTCTCTCCAGTGCTGCAGTGTGATGCACAACCCAGTCAGTCTAAAACTTATCACAGCTTCCCAGACACCCCACCCCACCCCCACTCACCAGCACTCCCACACATTGTGACACACCAGGAAGAAGTAGTGAACTCCAAACAGTGGGCAGAGAGAGTGTGAGGATGTGACTAAGCTCTCTGCAACAACTACACACACTTATGTCTCAGTGAATGTGAGTTCTTTTTTCTCTTTGAGCCACAAGACAGAACAAATATGGCTGCTGTTATGTAATTATGAAGAAGCAGGAAACATAATCAGCTGTCCAAACGTAATAACAAAAAAAAAAAAAAACNAAAAAAAAAAAAAAAACTAAATTCAAACCATGTGATTGGAGCCATCAATCATGACAATCTATTAATAGACAGAATGACAGCAGAAAACATTAATAACTCGTGGCCACCAGTTATTAATGCATGAAAATTACTTAAAGGACCATACCATCCATTTTGCATGTTTAAGCCTAATATATTCAATTTTCACACAAGTAACGTTACTGACAATCATTTCCCAAAGCATACTACTGGAACGGTGAATTAAAAATGTTTTTCCTACCTTCCAGACCTCCATTGGTTTCAGTTCATTCTGGTACGCTATTAAAATCAACTTGTTGATACTTGAAATGTTCTTGGGATAAGTAATCCATCATCACCAACAAGACGTGTATTCAGGTTTTTTTTAGAAGTTATGTAATTTTAGCATTTAAGCACAATAAAAAGCGTGGAGTGAATGTATGCCTCCACCGGGGAATATAGTCCCAAAAGAAGACCTGCGTTTATGGAAAAATTTAAAGGACCGTGACTTCATAAGGCTGTGTAACTATTAGCAGGAGAAACATGGATTTTTAAGGTGGGTGTATCACTTGAATATTTGATTTTGAAAGATTAAGAGATTTTGCAAAATATCAGGAAAGCTGAAATACGGTTTTATCCTTTGGGAAATGATTGTCAGTAATGCAACATGTATGAAAACCGAATATATTAGGCTCAAAGATGCAAAATGGATGGTATGGTCCTTTAATTACAAACATAGAGAGACCATAGGACAGTGAATTGTACCTTGAATCTTAAATTGACTGCACATTTATTCAGAGCTTTATGGTAACCGCTTTGAAAGATTGTGTGTGAATGTATTTTTTTTTAAAAAGATATCACAGGTTAATTGCAAATATTCATGAGCTGTAAGAGTATGTTAAATAAAGTTACCTTGCCAAAAACATAATAATCTTTCCTCATCTTATCTTACATTATCTTATCTTTCCTCATCTTATCTTACTTTATTTTATCTTTTATCTTACCTCTCATTATCTTATCCTTCCTTATCTTATCTTACCTAATCTTGTCTTATCTTACCTTTCCTTAACTTACCATACCTTATCCTACTTGCCTTGTCTTATTTTGTCTTGTCTTTCCTTATCTTAGCTTGGCTTATATTATTTTGTCTTATGTTATATTATTGCACCGCAGATGAAAATGTAAAGAACAGACTGAAATCTTTCTAAGAATTTAGTTTCATTTCATTTCCCTCTGCAGTTTAACATTCTAAACATTTTTACAGCATAATAAGCAGTCATTATCCTCTTTAGAACTCATTCTGCTGATGATGATATGGCCTGTGGGCATCATTACAGCAGTTATCCTGTCTGTGCTGGTATGAATGAAGCAGAGCAGAATTCCTTTAAACTGGAACGATTAAAAAAAAAAAACTGACTGTTTCTAACTGTATTCAGATCCACAGAGAAACACACCATCCACCACAACGAGAAGAAACACGTCTGCTTTATCTGCTCAACACACAACAGACACGAGCTCCAGATGAACTCCAGAAACAACGTGCCAGCGTGTCTTTGGGACAAAACCAACACCTTTAACCCTGTAGGTCAACAACTCTGCAACAACATGTTCCAAAGAAAAAAAATCACGACTGATGATAAAACAACATCGAGGGAGTTTTTACACCTTTTTGAACATTTTCTGATTTCTTTGTTTTTTTTTTTTTTNTTTTTTTTTTTTTTTGGATCCGGGAGCATTTCCCCTTTAAGTTCTGTTTATTCAGGCATATGTGAACACAGCAATTCAAGTCAGGTTTGCTCCAAAACGATCGGAAAAGTTGATCCCAGTCCAATCGAGTCTTCAAATGGTTAATTTGAAACGTAAGCATGATCCGAACCAACGACAAGACAATCTATTGATCCTGACTGATCGAAAACCAGAGAGGGTTACATATGGTTAATACAACTGCAACTACAACTGCAGTAAAGTCTGTTACATGCTAGATCCTCATCAAATGTCCCCACCTAAATACATCCAACATGAAACTTTACCACAGTTAAAATACATATGAAAACATATCAAGTTTATTTACCGTGTGTTCAGATAAACATGTTGAATTAGCGTTTGGTTGTATGTGTTAAGTATTTGCCTGTTCAGCGTGTGAAGGCAGCACTTCTTCACATCATATGAAGCAACATGTGGTTTTCCACACGTTGTCTTGAAGTCAAATTCAGCTCCTGCTATCATAGTTTTCTTGGTTTATGGACCAAATGATGATCATGCCGAGGAAAGTGTCACAATTCTGTATTTATTTAGTTTCCCTTCAAAATAAACTTTTTCCTGTCTTGATTCTCATTCTTCTGCCTCCCAGACATTTCTGACCAATGAGCAGCAAGAGTGTTCTCACATGACTTTTGCTGGTATATTTGGCTTCACTTGGATTTTCTAATTTTTTATTTTTTTAACATATGATGGGTTCGACACACAGTAGGCAATGAATGACAGTGACAAAATGCATCGCCCCCGTGTGACGGCTGGACACACAGCAAACGGTGCACACACTTCAAGAGCAAATCGTGGAGCTCAGTAAACAATGGTTGCTGTGGAAACAGACAACAAAAACAGTTCAGAAGTAGTGCCAAAACGTAATAAATGCAGCCCCTTCCCAAAATATACAAATAAATATTAAGCACAAAAATTAGTATAATATTTTTCTGCTGCTTACTTCTACTATAAATATACGTGTGCACCATATCTGTTCTGTTAAAAACTAATTTTGTACATTTTCACATCAATATCGTCAATATCAAATCAATTAAAACCATCTTTCTTTCCATGCAATTGTGTAAGCATTTAGCTTTAAAGGACCATTTTGCATGTTTGAGCCTATTACAGTATATTCAATTTTCAGAGGGGTAACTTTACTGACAATCATTTCCCAAAGCATACTACTGGAACAGTGAATTAAAAGTTTTTCCTAACTTTCAGACCTCCATTGGTTTCATTTCATTCTGGTAAGCTATTAAAATGAATTTGTTGATACTTCATTCTTCTTTGTTCTCGTGAAACGTTCTTGGGATAGGTAATCCATCATCACCAACAAGACGTGTATTCAGATTTTTTACGTAATTTTAGCATTTAAGTGTAATAAAAAGCGTGGAGTGAATGTATGCCTCCACCGGGGAATATAGTCCCAAAAGAAGACCTGCGTTTATGGAAAAATTTAAAGGACCGTGACTTCATAAGGCTGTGTAACTATTAGCAGGAGAAACATGGATTTTTAAGGTGGGTGTATCACTTGAATATTTGATTTTGAAAGATTAAGAGATTTTGCAAAATATCAAGAAAGCTTAAATACAGTTTTATTCTTTAAATGATTGTCAGTAACGTAACATGTATGAAAATTGAAAATATTAGGCTCAAACATGCAAAATGGGTGGTATGGTCCTTTAACTGTGTAAAATAATAGCACTTGTAAGTTCCCAGGTCGCTGCTTTTTTGTTTGTCTCTATACTCTACTCTGGAGATGTCATAGAGGAAGGGAGATCAGAGACAACTAGTATCAAGTTTTCCTCCATGTTTATCTGCAAATAATTACACAGTATACTGTTAGCTTATTGGCCCATCAATGAAACCGCCGCTGATTGGTCATCGTCAGGTGAAAGCGATAAAAAGTGGAAAAATTTTCCACTTTTTTGGATCGCGACACAAACCTGCATGTGGACACGCACGAGCGCAAAATTTCACAAGCTCGTGCACCGTGTGTTGCTTTGCTGAAGGAGGGCTGCGATCATCGCCATTCATACTGTTCCACTGGAAATGACCAGAGGAGAGGCGACGTCACCTACCGTGTGTCGAGCTCATTAAACTGAACCAAACCAAACAGCAAATGCAGCATCGTAACATCTTCATCCCTGATTCAGACCAGAGCAAACGATCTACAGGTCTGAAAACCCTTAATAAGACTGAAACATGAATTTGCCCCAAAGGAAAGAGAGACGAGCCAGAGAGTTTTTACCTGCAGGTCACAAATGTTGGCAGAATCACATTGCATGAGTGTTTGTCACCGATATGCCACCAGATAAATCTATCTCACACGGTCACACTCTGATCACACTGGAGGCGTTTGTTATGATTGTTAGGAGGAAGAGAAGAATCTGTGACCATCAACAAGAGACAAGACAGACGCTTCATGCTGCATTTTCACACAGGTGACCCGATTCAGATGTTTTCCCTTGTGTGTGTCATGTCAGATATGAGCTGGGAACATATAAACGTTAAAAAGCTCATGGAATCAGATAATCATCAATAAATCAATTCAACATATATTCATTTTTTCTGAGTGGGCAATAAAATGATTTTCCAAAAACCAGGATATGAATTTCATTTTTGGATTTCTGTTTTAGAATCAGAAATCCAATGAACAGAAGCTACACGGACCCTGAAGTTTGACTCATTAAAACTCTGACAAGTGTTTAATATCAGGTTGTGATTAAATAAATAATACAGCGGTTATTTCTTATCTTACTGTGCTACTTTTGAAAGCTTGAGAATGATTCACATGAGAATCTTTTTTCCTCAAAAGCTGAACAAAAATAATAATGGCGTAGTTTGGACTTTAAAGGAGCATACCAGTGATTTTTGCACATTTGATCAATGTATACAATAATATACAAATAAATACGACCCGCATAAATGTTACATTACGGTCAACCACTTTCCAAAACACACTACTAGAGTGGTACAATTTAGAATTGTTATTCCTACCTTCCAGACTGCTAGGTTTTCAGGTCATTTCAGTACGCTATAAAAATCAACTTGTGCTAACTGACGTATCCAACACAGCGAAACAAATGTCGTTATTTTTTTTGTGGAAGTTAGTTAATTAACCAATCCAACAAGGAGCTACACGGAAGACAATGTATGTCTCTGCCAGGGAATACAGTCCCAGGAGAAGATGGCTTTTGCGGTATTATCATGAAAGATATCATATGGAAAAAACAACCGTGTCTTCTACAATCATGCTTAAGTGTTAGCGGGAAGAACACTGAATTCTGAGGTGGGTGTATCACCTGAGCATTTTATTATGAAAGCTTAGGAGATTTGGCAATGTGACATAAAAAATAAAATATCTTTATGTTCTGGAAAATGGTTGGCAGTAATATAATGTGCGTGCGGGTTGTATTTAATGGGCTCAAATGGACAAAATCACAGGTACGATCCTTTAAGACAGTGGACGAGATTCATAAAAAGTGACTAACTATATGGCGTCACACTAAATAAGCAGTGTTAAAAAAAAAACTCATTCATGAAGCTTCACTTACGTTAATCAGCGCATCGTTGTTGTAAGAGTGTCTCAGGTAAAAGCCAATCAGCATGTTAACGAGCAGCTTCATAGTTAAGAGCCACAATTTATACTGATTTATCTGCTGTTAAAGCAAAACTGACATGTTAAATCAGCAAAGGAAACATAAATTCAGCTTCTGAGCTCCATATTTTAAGAGACTGACACTACAGTAACACAGAAGCTGTGATGGAAGGTGTGTGTGTTGCATGTGAGAGACACACACAGTGCAGCAGATGAAGCTTGATGAAGAGGCTCAGTGCCTCTAGAATGTGTGCGAGATTGGATCAAAACTCTCCATTTAAATATACCGATTGATTAGCTCAATGTATCAAATGTATTGATCAGTAACATGTGAGCAAATAGTTTTAAACATCACTAGATTTCATGCTGATGAAATTTTCCACCAGCCTGAAACATCTTAATTTTTTTGTGACGGTGTGTTTTATGAATCACTTCCCAGACATACAAATAAGAGAATAACATAGTAACACCTCTTTCAAGGTAAATGCTAAAAGATGCCTGTAACAGACATTTATAAATGAGAGAACATGGCTGTGTGATGATATTTGGCCTTTATTGACACATTAAAGGACCATACCAACGATTGTGCATGTTTGAGCCTAATATATTCAATTTTCATACATGCTACGTTACTGATAATCATTTCTCAAAGGATAAAACTGTATTTCAGCTTTCCTGATATTTTGCTAAATCTCTTAATCTTTCACAATCAAATATTCAAGTGATACACCCACCTTAAAAATCCATGTTTCTCCTGCTAATAGTTACACAGCCTTATGAAGTCACGGTCATTTAAATTTTTCAATAAACGCAGGTCTTCTTTTGGGACTATATTTCCCAGACATACATTCACTCTGCACTTTTTTATGGCACTTAAAAATTATAAAACTTAGAAAAAACCTGAATAATGTCTTGTTCACTTGTTCTTGTTTGGATCAAACATGCAAAATGGCCAGTATGGTCCTTTAAGTCTGGCACTGTGTTTTACAAATCCTTCCAAGTGTTTTTTTCCCCACAGGCTGACCTGTGTGAAAACACATTAAATGACTGATAAAGGGGCTGTGAAGGAACTTATGAGCTTCTAAAATCCAAAGTTCAACATTTGGAAGGAGAAGCAAAGTGTTAAAATGCAGAATATTTTATGAGAAAGTAGCACAACCCTCGGCTCTATTCTAAATTTAACCTTTCCAAACATCACGGTCCTGTGACTCATTATGCAAAGCAACATGATGAGTGATGCTGTGCAACAAGCATGTGCGAGAATACACACTGATGCGCACACACACACACACACACACACACACACACACACACACACACACACACACTCACACATACTCGTGTGAACATTGGTGCACTCTGACATTATCAAAGCAAGTCAGAGAAAAACAGAATGTGAAAGCAGCAGAGCTTAAAGATTCAACTTCTGCCAGACAGAGACCCAAAGGCAAAGCATTATGGGTGAAAGATACACACACACACACGAGGAGAGAGAGAGACAGGTGATACACTGAAAAATTACAAATCAAATCACACACAAAGTCTGTGGTTAAGGCATAGAACTCAGCTGAAGTGAGTGTAGCAGCTAAGCTAACGTTCATACATCCCCAGCAAAGCATCCTTGGAAAATATTTCCTTGTCAGGTTTTTTTGTTTTGCGTCAAGCCTTTTTTAAAAAGTCTTTCAAACATATCTTTAACAAGAAAAAGAGTGACCGCTTCACTAACTTCACTCCGCCGTTAGCTTTTTCTGTCACAGGAAGTACAGCTAGCTAACGCTCTGGCTATGTTAGAGTGAATCAGCCTCACTTCCTGTTTGCTTCTCAAATCAGCTGATTGGCTCTCCTTCTCATGTGACTTTCTTGGTATTCAGGTGTTTCTGCCTCAGGTAGAGAAACTAATTTGTTGTGTTTCCATCTTTAGCTGTTAGCCAGTTAGCTTGTAGCTGAAGNTCAGGTAGAGAAACTAATTTGTTGTGTTTCCATCTTTAGCTGTTAGCCAGTTAGCTTGTAGCTGAAGGATTTCTAAACAACATAGGTAGCTCCCTTTTGAGGAATTAACGCATCAGGTGCTGACAAGTTACTTCCAGTTGTTTCTTCTTCTTGTGTCATGAAAATGTGTCACATTACTTTTTTTTGTGATATAAAATGATACCGGGTATTATCAGGAAAGATATTATATGGAACAGTTGTATTGTTCAGAAAGGATTTTTCTTTGTTTCAAACAGAGACGAGGTCAAAATAAGCTTGGATTAAAATAAACCTTAGCACTTTGGTATTGATCAGCAGATATATTAATCCCTAGAAATTTGGCATTTTGTGTTGTAAGGATGTAAAAACCTTAATTCTTACTCTTTTCTCTCAATATATCTTTTGAGAATATAACATAAGAAACAAAGCAGCTTCAGATTTCTGCATTTAGATCATAGATTCTTTCCATCATACCGCTTTGTGAAAGGGAAACATGCTAAACAGCATGGTGGAATTCCTGTATTTCCGCACCCTCCTCAACGTTTTAAGTAACGCATTCTGATTGGCTAATGCCCTCTAATTGGCTAACGCCCTCTGATTGATCAACACCCTCTGATTAGCTAACACCTTCTGATTGACTAATGCCCTCTGATTGGCTAACACCTGCTAACTGACTAATGCCCTCTGATTGGCTAATGCCCTCTGATTGGCTAACGTCCTCTGATTGGCTAATGCCCTCTGATTGGCTAACACCCTCTGATTGATTAATGACCTCCAATTCTTCATGCACAAATGTCTCAAGGTTCAGGGAGACAAACAACCAGGCTCAGAATCATGAAGGAGACCTGAACACTCAGCGGTGTTTCTGCTCCATTTTTTCGACTCAGCATGTTATCAAGCTGCCAAATCTCGTTATCAAAAGTCACTGCAAACATACAAATAAGCACTGACCGGTGCGCTGACCTGGGCATTCCATTATTGTGTATTGGGAGCTGAGCGGTGACTCCTACAGTCATGGCATGCCACCTTAAGCGACGCTCAGATTCTCTGTTTTGACACTACACTCAAAGTTCAACCAAACTTAACTTTGACCTTTCTGCCGCTGATCTTTCCGGTGTTCAACCAATAGGAGAACAGCTGTAGTAAGCAGATGGAGAAGCTCGTAACCTGTGCTCCTGAGTTGTAAGACACAACTTTAAAATCGTATCATGATCTGAACGTGGGTCACACTGTCATTTTTTCACTTTTCTTATTCGAATGAGAAGAAGAGCCTTCTTTGTTGTGAAATCTGCGGTAAAAACCATTAACCATCAACATGTCATCAGCGGTGGGATCTTTCTGTCGGCTCTTAGCTGAGCGGCGCTGTTCAGACTCCGCTCATGTAAGAGCAGATTGCTGGACACTCAGTGCAACACTCAGTGCTTATCACATTAAAGCAGCCTAAGTGTTGAATATTAGTTCCTGGTTGGTTTGGTACGCTACGTAAATTTAACGAATGTTCCCTTCCTGCTGATGAGACTCAGCAGCTGAAACCTCTTTTCCATCTGCTTCATCAGAAAAAGATGATTTTTACAAAATGGCGCAATCAATTAACATGAAGACATGAGCCTTATTCATACACAACGCCCTACCGGGGTTTATTACGTAATAACCAGCTGGAACAAGTCTCCCAGGGTGATGAAAGGAGCGTTGGCTGTTACCGTTAACGAGCGGCGTGAATGGCAGCTGGATGAGGAAATGGGAGGCAAGAGCCTGGCTGCAGAGTGGATTTCCCCCTCAGGAATCCAGGTAATAATCCTCCTCTGCAGCCTTATTGCCTCCCACTTCAGCATTAGAGGATGGGGAGAAGTGTGTGTGTAAATCATTAAACAGTTCAGGCTCTTGTGGGGTTGATGAGCGTTATCTGTAAGAATGCAAATATGTTTTGTATCGCTAATGTTGTACCTCTGTATTAAGAGTGTGGCCCGCATAATTAATATGTGGACAGCATTCCAGATCTGAACTGAATTAGAACTGGGAACACAAAATTTATGGATCGTTTGCTTGTTTTCTTTATATCTAATGCTGCATTCCAGTCAAAGTGGGAAATTGGAATTTTCCAGTTGAAAATTCCAATTTCTGACCTCCAAGCGTTCCAGCTCCACGATACCACATGTAAAAACAAAAAAATGGCTGAACACTAATAAATACTATAGAATAAATAAAGTTAGTAATAAATACTAACTAAAGTACAGTCAGATTAAAGGATTGTTTGGTTGGATTGTGTTACAGTGATATTAATCACAGTGGATATTAAACATCTGTGCAGAGAAGTTAATTTTCTGAAAGTATTCACATTTACCAATCAATGGTAAATACTTATCGATAAACTACAGATAGTTAACTTGGTGATACATTTTAATCTTTTTATTTGTGTCATGGAAGAAAAAATACTTTATTCTGCTGTTAGCTGATCATTTACATTCACAAAGTTCGCTTCCATGGGCACTGCCATGCTGAGTGACGTCATACTTGTTGAAGTTGGGGTAGATGGATTTGGTCTGAGTTTCCAAGTCGGATCTCCGACTTCAAGTGTCGTTCCAACGCATATTTTCAAGTAGGAGGTCGGAAATTTTCGAGTTCCAAATTTTCTGGAATGCAGCATCAGCTCAAGAATTCAAAAGTCTCCTATTAAAATCCCCTGTACGTGTAGCGACTTGGTTTGTTTTTGTGGAATTTTCTTCCACTTTTACGGGTTTGTGTCGGCAGCAGAGGCGTCACTCGGTCCTTGTGGGGGACGGGATCTGTGTTTATGGCATTGTTTCATTCCGAGCCTGGTCAAAAAANAAAAAAAAAAAAAAAAAAATGGCTATAACTTTGAGGACCAATTTAATTGACTGACACAAAAAATTGACATGAAATCTCAAACCACTTAATGAAACTTTTTGTGTCAAAAAAATTAGCAATATCCTGATTTTTATGAGGAACTTTTTTTTTTTTTTTTTTTTTTTTTTTTACGCGCTCATAAAAAGTCTTGCAGATTTGTGACTTAAAATGCAGGAGAGTGAACGCCCAGGTTCTGCTGCGGAAACTGATTTATTGTGTTTGACGAGGAGTGACAGCGCGAGCTCCATAAAACAAGATTTATACAGATTAAGTCCGAGTGCCAGTGGCAACGGTTACACTTATAAGGGTTAATCCATCATTCCGGGACTTCTAGCACCATGGAAATTTAGTAAGTGGATCTCTACGACTTGTATTTGAGCAGCCATCATACAAAAATTTGCAGGAATGTGTGTAAATATGAAACGTTTGTACATGTATTTCAATCAATTGAGGTTTACTGGCATGTTGTGGTGTGAATGGGTGTGATGTGTGTGTGTGTGTGTGTGTGTGTGTGTGCGCGCGTGACAATGGTGCTTTGTANATGGGTGTGATGTGTGTGTGTGTGTGTGTGTGTGTGTGTGCGCGCGTGACAATGGTGCTTTGTACGAGAGAGGAAAAGAGCAAAAGGCATCCAAGGACATTCAGGTATGAAAGTGGTAAACAAATCAACAAATCCTCATGTTGCCGCCTGGAGCAATAAATCCAGAATAAATTAAAAGAAGAAATACATAAATAACACACTGTACTCTGCTTTCATGAAGCATTCATGCACGCTCAAAAAAAATCCTACGACTAACAAAAATTGAGGCCTTACACATCCAGTTATTGCTTGTTTTTCTTTCACAGAATAAACACTTTTTTTCTTGAACTAATTAAGGACACAGCTGCACAACAAGCATAAAATGATTTATATCTGTACATGACATCAGCAATGCAGCCTCAAGGGGGCACAAGCCAGTGTCCACCTTGTGCCGGTCCCAAGCTCGAATAAATGCAGAGGGTTGTGTCAGGAAGGGCATCCGACGTAAAACCTATGCCAAAGCAAAGATG
>VXCM01006439.1:0-23697 GCA_014773175.1 Lucifuga dentata
CAACGAAATTTCGTTCTAGTGCACTGTTTTTTACGTGTCCTTGAATGACAATAAAGTTATCTATCTCTATCTACAACTTAAAAAAAATTAGCCAAATCAAACTGACATCACTTGGCTTTCATCTGGTCTTACTTGACTTTTTTTACTTGACTTTATTCCATGTACAGAGATTTGAGCTCCATTACATTTCTTGAAAATTTCCCATCAACGGCAGAAGCTGAACTCTATTATCCATCTTCAGAGGTTTTTATTGTTGGATATCAGTAAATAAATTCAGCTCTCCCCTCTAGTAAACAAGCCATGCATTCCCATCTGGTAAACTGTGGACAAACGCACACACAGATATTATTTATGTCAATAATAAAGTAAGCAGTGATTTAGAACTCCCAGGAGGTCCATTCAATCGCTGATGATCAACCTTCACTGCAGTGTTTTGAGATGAAACAGAATCCGGAATGTTATTCGGTTATTTTTCCTTCTTTAAAAGAAACTTATGTTACTATGGTAGATGTGGAAGTGTTTTGTATGACAGTCTTGCTGAAATGTAACAACTTTTTCTTAACTTAATTATCTTCAACGGTTTGATGAAGTGGAAAATTCAACCTTTCGGCAACAGAATGCCGTCTGCTGCCGTCATGTGAAGTAATTACTTGTGGAGCTTATTTTGAGATAGAAACTAGTTCAAGAATGCCAAAGTATGTGACATTCACTAAATGCAGCAAAGTAAAATGTGTGGTGGTGACAAATGATTTGTGCTTTCAGAAGCTGAGAGATAGGTGAGGGAAAACTGCATGAAAACTGCATTTAAGGTGTGCAGCAACTCACATCAATAAATCATTACCTCATAAATATTGATACATTAATATATAATCGCTGTAAACAAGAGACTATCACACGAAGCACACCGGCTTCTGCAAGCCTCCACATTGCATTTTACATTGTGCCCAGGGGGAAGATTTCACGGAGAATCAACTGAGGTTTATACGTATAGCTCAATATCACATCCAACACAAAACCTGTATCTGCAACAGCTCCTTGCTTTTTCGGGAAGACAAGCAAACCTATCGAAAGCCATCAGCTCATAAGAAAAATGAGAGAAATCTGCTTAATTACTTTACAGCAAAGAAGCAAAAAGGAAAACAAGCTAACGGGAAAAGGCACTTTTCCATCACATTTCTGATGATGACAGACTGAAATAGGCGAGAAGCTGGTTTAATAGAGATCATTTTCAACATCCAAGAACATACGAAGCAACCTCAGGGAAGTGGAGGAACGACAACTTGAAAACATCCTCTCTGCAACAACGGGGAGAAATTGAATTCCTGTGAAATATGGCTGTAATTTTTGGAGAAACCCTATCTGAAGCAATAAAGTAGCAAAGTGGTAGGAGTTATTTCAAGCGGCCAGAATTCATGAGGTAAAAGTCTTATTCGTTTTCTGCATTGGCAATATTAGGTGGCTGCGTTTGGAGCATTTCCAAGACCTGGATGGATGTGAAACGCTCCTGGTGGAATCATCAGTGTAAACAACTGTATTGAAAGAAAAATCTGGTTCAATGAAAGAAGATAGTGTACTTTGAAATATTACGAGAGTGTACACAGAATGTTAGGAGAGCGAGGGCACTGTGTTGAAAAAAAAAAAAAAANTGAAAAAAAAAAAAAAAGGAAAATAGACAAGCTTACAAATTGGTTGTTAATGGGCTGAAGCTAGAGTTCAGACTTTGGATCAATTTTATATGTCAGCAGCTACGGCATCGTCTTTTCTTGTGATTTGAGTGCTGAGGCTCATGGATACTGATGTATTTACAACCATCTGCCTTATCAACATGATGGGAAAAAAGTGAACTCTTCAAAACAAAGTTTAAATATCTTCAACTGAATCCATCGGCGCAACTCTTTAATATCATTAAATTATCCAAGAGATTTGTGTGTGTGATATATGGTGCATGCGGTATCTTTAAAGGACCACAACAACGATAGCACAAGTTAAGCCCAATACATACAACCATGCTTGCATGTTACATTACCATTTCAAAACATATTAACGGAGTGGGACGTTTTGGAAATTTTTTTCCTGACCTGCCACTGATTTCAATTCATTCTGGTATGCTATAAAAATCAACTTGTAGAGACTCAAAACACACTTGAGATTCGCAATCCATCACAGCAAACACAATGTCTATTAAGTTTTTTGTCAAAGTAACTTTATTTAACCATTCCAACACAGAGCTGCACGAAAGACAATGTATGTCTCTGCCAGAGAATATAGGTCCCAGGAGAAGACAGCTTTTAAAAGAAATTAAAAGACCGTCCCTTCTACACTTGTGCAGAAATGTTAGAAAGCAAAATATTTAATTTTATGGTGGGTGTATCACTTGATCATTTGATTTTGAAAGATTTGGGGATTTGGAAAAATAACAGGAAAACTAAAAGGCGATCTGTCCAGGGTGTACCCCGCCTCTCGCCCTATGACTGCTGGGATAGGCTCCAGCCCCCCCANGCGATCTGTCCAGGGTGTACCCCGCCTCTCGCCCTATGACTGCTGGGATAGGCTCCAGCCCCCCCAGTGACCCTCAACAGGACAAACGGGTTTAGAAAATGGATGGATGGATGGACAGATGGATGGATGGATGGATAGATGGTTTCATGTTTTGGAAATTGGTTGTTAGTAATGTAACATGTATACACCACAGGTTGTATATATTGGGCTTAAACTCGCTGGTATGGTCCTTTAAAGTAAACAACAAAGTGTGGGTGGGGTAAATCTGAAGGCAAAAGATGCTTAGCAGCGCTATTTACTCCTGCTGTTATCTCACCACACAGCTGTGCAGAGCAGACTGCTGTTATCACTTTCTGCTGACCTGGCAGTGACCCTGACCCACTGCCAACCTCACCCCATTTCCTTTACTCTCATTCCCTTCACTTTTCCCTTTCAAACACATAAAGACTGCAACAACTCTTTACTCTTTGAAACACACACACACACACACACGAGTGTGAGCTTTTTGTGGAGTGCTCCTTCATCACAGCCCTGCCAGTGGTTAAAGGGTGACAGAATAATGATGGCTTGTAGGTGGTTACAAGACACAAAACATATACAAGCGTGCACACACATACACGCACACACAGACCTCATCCCAGCATGTTCACAAACGTGCACACATCATGCATATATGTTCCCACATACACACCTGAATATATGTGTAACTGCTGTTAGAATTAATGACAAAACGTTAAACCACATCAGCTGAGTTTGTATACTGTATTTCTCTTCTCTCTTTATCAAATAAAAAACTTTAAGAACATTTTAAGTGGAAAAATGAAAAATCTGAAAGAGCTACAGTATTTCACTTAGTAATCTATCAGCTAAAATGCAGCCAGCTACCAGAATCTCTGACCTGAGTGTTGATATAGCATATACTTTTTTAAAAATTTTATTTCCTCCAACCTTGACTATTTCACTTTATTTTTGTCTGAATAAAAAGTCCTACATTCATAACTTGAAAGCAGCAGCTTTCAATGTATCTGATGTTTCAACTTCCAGATTAACACAGAATTTTTATGTCATAGCTGGAAGTTAATCCTTGTGGACTTTGTAAATCTTATATCTTAAATCTCATCTTATAAATACATTTATTCTATGTCATGCCTTGATATAAATTCTTATACATTAGAGCAACCAGCAGATACTGTATTTTGTTATACTGGCTTGAATTCTATAGTTTTATGTTTGAAACGTAGCCAGTTAAAATTCTGTATGCTCGATATCTTCCAAATAGCTTTAGCCAAAGTATGGGTAAATATACTGCTTCCTTAAGAGCGATGATGCTCAAACCATATTGTGCTTTTCAAGAGGCTCCCTTTTTATCTAGTACACATCTAAATATGGATTTATCATACACATACATTTTTCTGAAAATCCTCCCTATTAAATATGTAAATAAATTCTATTTGTTTCGGCTTAAAATAACATGCTAAAATTCGCCAGAATAACTTATATGTATATTTTTTTACTTCTGGATTGACTTGTGCCAGCTCACAGGATCATCCTTTCAGTATTAGCAAAAATGCCTCAAAACGGATTGTGAGCCTGGATCCCAGCGTGAGGATAAATGTATTCTGTTTTGAGTAAAATGCCTATTTTTGATGTTTCCTGCCAGCTTAGGTTGCCTGGGGTTTACTGGTAAACCATTTGTTTTCGGATCAGGATCCAAAATTGGTTGCTGGTCTGATCTGCGGTCACTGCCACGTGGCTTCTACAGTATGACAATATATTAATGACTGCAGGTGCTGAGGTGATTTATTCAGTTTGGGGCTTGAGCTTTAAAATCTCACGAATCGCTGTTTTAATTGATCAGCGACACTGAATAACAATGGGAGACTAATTACTGTCTGGGAAGCAAATGATCTATACAGCAGTTAACAAACAGTTTGTCCAATTTGTGTTCAGCTCATAAAAAGCTACAGTAATAAATATTGTAACAGTCACAACCATGATAACAACCAGACCATCCACTGTCTCCGTGCTACAATCTAACATGACACACTGTAGGCTCCAAACCATACCTCTGTTATTGATTAAAATGCACTATAACTGCATGCTTCACAGCTGCAAAATAAATAGGTTTTCTACTCCTCTAGCTTCTATGTTTTTAGTATGATAGATACATTTTATCATTAATAACATGTGAAAGAGTCATTTTTTTCCCACACAGTTAACCAATGAATAACTAGTCCCATTAAGTCCTGATTCCCCAACATTTAATTGATTGTCAATCAAATGCTTTAAATGGGGTTGGCTCAGTCCCATGCTGCTCACAAGGTTATCAGTCTAAATGACTTCTTATTGATTACTGAAGTGCTGCATCTGGCAGATTTTCAATTTTGAACATCAGTTTCACAGCTACATTATCTGCATCTGACACAGCCGAGACTGACAAGCTGTTGTGGAAGCTGGAAAAAAAAAGCAGCGCAAATAATGAAACCACAATCAAGATTTTCTGTTCTATTTCAGCATATCATCATTAAGTCTGTTTCTGACTTACAAATGTCACAGAGCAGTCATATTTTGCATCGCATCTGAGATTGGGGCTAATCAGCACCAATTATTTTGCTTGCCTCCCGCGCCAGAATGGTTGGAGTTAGTAACCTACAGTTTTGTTGGAGTCTGGATCCAGATGTCGTATAAAACATCCACAATTCAACAAATCTGGCCACAATTTACTACACTGATTACAGCTCGTTAGAAAATTGTCTTTATTTGCAAATAAAAAATGTGCCATCCAATCAGTCTTCTTCACAAACAAATCCCATCCATTCTTTTATGGGCTGATCATGAGCGTAGGCTTGATCTGAAAGCACAATCAAGAAACAAATACTGATTGAGACGGATTTTAAGGTAACAATTTTATAAGTTGGTAATGTTTTATTATTTAAATCAAACTTGCAGATAGACCTTACAAGATTTTACTTTTGGAGAAGATGCTGATTTGAGAATGAAAGATAGCAACTAAGGATTCTACCACAATGAAAAAATACCTTATTGCAAGTAAAAGACACACAAAACTCTACTCAAGAAAAAAGCAAAGAGGTACCGGTATTTAAGAAAAGTTTTCTGAAAGAATGCTGAATTATGAAAAATTCCAAAACTGGAAGATAACAGTTTTCACTGTGCACAAGTCAGAAAGAGATTTTGGAGTGAAGTCATTTTGCAATTAAATATTAGTAATCACCCAATTTTGAATATTAGGTTGTTCATCCAAAAGCAAAGATATTAGGATTATATAGAGTAAAACACTGCTATGTTGTGTCATAACTCTCACAAAATGGATGCTAGAGGAAAATCTTTAGAAAAAGCTGAATGAAAACAGGAAGAATAAGAAACTAAATTTGAAACAGATACATTTTATCGGCAACGTCAAATAAGCTAACGTTATGTTGAAATTAAAGTAACTAGCACCTACATCATAGATCATACAGCATAAATACAGTGGAGTGAAGGTGTAAAAAATATCTCCCTCTGAAATGTACTGGAGTAGATGCTCAAAACAAAAATAAATAGCTTATTCCTATTATTGTTGTTCAGGCAGGAAGCAGCTGTCCTAACTTGTTATGTGGGCTGAGTGATTTCCTGTTTCCCATCATGGTTAAAACAGAACATAATCACTGCCAGAAGATACCGTCAGTATTCTTTACCAGTTTAATTAACAGGTCGGAAGATACCATCTTCTCATTTTCAAAGGGGTGTATTTCTCCCTGTCTGCTTCTATTTATTGCTGATTCAGCAAATTCTAACATTTCCATGAGCGCACACACACAAACACACGTGCGTGCACACACAAATATAAAGGAGAGTTTTATACTAATCAGACCCATCAGCATGAGGAAGATTTTTATGCTCTTTTGCCTGCACATTTATGTGTGTGTGTGTGTGTGTGTGTGACAGGAAGTCTGAGGAGGAGAAAGTCTGATGGTGCAGATAAGTTTTTATCGCTTTCTCCTGCTGCAGCCATGTATCCATTTGTCGGATCACCTCTAAAGCAGCAACTGATCAACTGCAGAAAAAGATTTCTAGACCCAGTCCTTTCATTTCTCTTGTGTTATTCTTTATCTAAACACCAAATAACTGATGTGTAGGGGACTGCAAACTCATCTTAGGCTACGTTCACATTACAGGCCTTAATGCTCAATTCTGATTTTTTAAATCAGATCCGATCTTTTTGTGTTGATCACTCACATTCATGTTTGTAAGTAACCCGTATCCGACACCAATGTAAACACCACTGAGGTCCTAAACTGCCACGTATGTGCAGATATAACTAAAATGTGAGCCACATACGTACAAGAATTACAATAACCATATTTTTGTGCAACAGTACACGGGGCGGAGTTTATCACATATTTTCATGCATGTCATTTCATAAATAACTGTAGGTCTTTAACGTGCTGAAAATAACATTCAAACCATTTTACAGGCAGAGTTGATAAGTGTAATTTTACTGGTGGCGACTGTGAGCTCCAGACTCTGGAGCTCACAGTCACCTATCTGATATGAAAAAATCAGATTTGGTTTGTTCACACTGCTGTGAAAAATCAGATCTGAGTCACATGGAGGCAAAAAAAAAAAAAAAAANAAAAAAAAAAAAAAAAAAACAGATCAGGGCCACTTCAGCATGTAATGTGAACCTTAGGTTACCTGTTAAGCCTTAGGTCTTAGGTCCTGTTAAAATCCAATCTATCTATCAACCCTAGCCCAAATGTTTAGCTTGGATGATATTACCCACATTATAGAGGCATAAATCAAAACTAAACATTACTGCAAAAGTTATGGATTGCCGAATCTCAAGTCTAACATTTAACGTTTACTCACAAATTTAGCTGTTAACTGACCTCTTTACATAAATTCTTATAAGTTTGATCATATTTTTATATTTTATGTGATTTTCTTTCTAGAATTTTCTCTCAAGCTTCCATGATGACTTCATGAGTTAAGAAAGACACTACAGACACAAATCAATATCCAGATAAAAATTTAGGTACAGTATAATCTCCAATAAAGGACTAGAATCTATTATTAGGCTGCTCAAAGTCATTTAAAGCTGTATTCTTGTATCTGACACTAAGTGGTGAAAGAACCTCAAAACATCAAAATAGGTGGACCAACATAAATAATATTGCTTTATAAATTGCTTATGGCGAGTATGTCAGTAAATAATTGCTTACCTACACTGTCAGCAAACACAGAGCAACATGAGCATCCCACTTAAGCTGTGTTTTTGTCTCACAACAGTTGTTATTCAGAAGCTAGCCAACATTTTTATTTTGATTTATTTATTTATTTTTGAAACGGAAACAAACAGTCCTCTATTGCTGGAAATAGGCCAAGACTCAAAAGTACAATAAGTGTATGTGGCCCTGGGACCAAAGTGAATTGGTCTGTGGATTCACTGGTAATACAAAAATAAAATTAATGCAAGTTTAAAACATGCAACAGGCGACTCTGCATCTTCTTCCACTTGATAATGGCCAGTACGCTGGTCTTTACAAAGTGTCCTGTGAGGAAAAAAAAACAAAAACAAAACATAGAGGTACTGGATTTCAGTATTCTCTGTAGATGAGTAAAAAAGGCAACTTACTGTATGTCATAGCCATCTGGCTAAACAAAGCTTCCTGGCAGAGCAGTCTCAGATAACTGGGGGTGCTGACGCCTGGTAACAACACACCATCTCTAGAATATGTATTTCTCTGCTCCCCTGATGTCAATTGCTGCAGACATTTGCTCCCTTTTGTAAGTTTGATCTGAAACCTGCTTTTTCCCGGAGATTTCTTTGGAGATAAGTTCAGATATGCACATGTTCTTTTTATGTCTGTACATATTTCATTAACTCTGTGTGTATGCTGCTTCTTTTGCAGTTGTAAACTCATTGGTGTTCTCTCCATCTGAATATTTTATAGGACGACAGGTAACATGCAAAGTCACATGCTCTTATCTGCTTTTATCTACATATTTTATCTACTTCTGCAAAATGTCAGTTATGTTCAATGTCAATTACGTCTGTCAGTGAAAATGCTCTATTCTATATTTGTTAAGCCAATATTTTCTGTTTCTCCATATTCATTTCTACATCCTGTTGACTTATGCAGCAATAACCCACAGATTGTTCCCACAGGGATTGTTTAGTTAGGATAATGCGTGCATAAAATCTCTGTGGAAGAATAATTACTTAATCTGTTCATCATTATGGAACACAATCACCACCACACTAACTACTGATCTATTGATCTGGTGGTTACTTGTTTCTTTCATCCATCCATCAATTCATATGCACATATCAATTTAAATTAGTTCAAAATTACCATGTCACCAACTACAGAATATCAAAATATCACCTGCCAGAGTAAGATCCTGCATTTGGCAACACGCTTTTCACACACTGCTAACGTGCCAATGGTAAAAGTGGAGAATCAAAGCTGCGTCACTGGCTTGAGGTAACACACTTTTTACAGTGACTTGCCTCTTAGTGGAACCACCCACCATCAATGAATGGCTCATTAGCTTTTCCGATAAAGGTTTTGGTTTTCCTGAGACTGCGGTGTCACCTTCCCGACATCCATAATGAGCCACGCCGGCACTGAAGCAGTTAAAAAGAACTGCAGGCCAGTTAAAGCAGATAAATACGCCCTCTGCCCTGTGGACAATAACTGTATTTCTTCTCTCACCGTAAATACCTCTGTAAGAGAAATCAATATGAGGAGGACCTGATAACTATCCGTCTCTGGGTTCTAAGTGATTGGTGCCAGTGTATGTGTATGTGTGTGTGTGTGTGTGTGTGTGTGTGTGTGTGTGTGTGTGTGTTTCTGTGAGGGCTGGTGGTTCTCCCTTTGGTGCCTATTATGGAGGATTCTTGTTCAGGAACCGCTGTGAGGCACTGCAGACCCTATCGACCTAAAACATCTATCTGGAGCACGAAAGCGATTTCATCTCAGGCCAACAGAATGAGCCAGTGAGAGATTGCAAGACTTTCTCTTTTTACTTTTCCCCTCTGTGCATTCTCTTCTCTTTGCATCTGCATCCCCTACTGCATCTTTCATTGTCGCTCTCCCTCTGTGTCTCCCCCCTCTCTTGTTCTAATTTCTCACTTGAGGAGATCTGACTTGCTGTTACAGGTATAAAAGTTTTACAATAAGGAAAGAATAAAAAACGCTGACTGAAATGAATAAAGAATAATAAGAGGAAGAGTTTGCTCTGGGAAAATGCAATGTTGTATTTTTCAGGTTCTTTGGGCTTGCATTTTAAGTTGCTCTTGTTTTTGGTCTTGATACATATAAATTGAAATGACTCTAAAGTAGATTCTGAATATGATGTACAATGATAAATCAAATAATGAGTAAATTGTGTCCAGTTAAGCATGATTGCTCCTCACTAAACTATAAAATCCTTCTGATCAAGCGGGTGTGAACTGGTTATTTGACAAAAAGAAGCTTGTTTTTAGTTCATTAGTTTTAGTGTTCACACCGTGAACATCTGGAGTGGTTTGATTAAAGTATTAAAGTACTACAAATCAAAAACAGACCCAACTATCCAACATTATCATGTTTCCAGCCTGATTTTGCTTTAACTGGCAATCTGCATAAATATAATGTTCCTCAATTAAAAATAGCTCACAATTTTTTTTTAATACAAATATATAATGTTGTGCGGAATTGCATACAGTGCATGCATACAATGCATACAGTGTTCCACATATCTACATGAACAGACCCTATTTCTCCTTCACTTTACCCCCTGCCCCCTACCCCCCATCCTCCATTTCTACTTAACCTTTATGTCACTCCCTCTCTTTTATCCCCTGTGGGTTGTCCTTCCCCTGTAGTTGAGATTCAGTGCATCTTTCTTGAAACCCTCTTCTCTTTGACGGTGTCTCCTCTGGTTTCTTTTATCCCAAGTCATTGATCCTCAGACTGTCCCATTACTCGGTCTGGGCAACACACAGAGAAAAGGGAGGTGTGGCACAGAGAGGGTGCATGATGGAGAAAAGGAGGGATGGATGGTAGTAAAGCTAATCATGGAGGATGAATGAATAAATGTAACACTCTGTCTATTAATCCTGCCTATGTAAAATTTTAAAACTATCCACAGCATNNNGGGGGGGGGGGGACCTCAAGTATTCATCTGGACAATCTGCAAGCTATTTCTGCCTGTAATAATAATTTATCAGACACACATGGATTGTCTCCTGTTGGCGCTCAGTCTTGACAATACTAATTCTTCAAGACACTGTTCTGTTTTAAACTACGATTGAGAAGTACACATAAAAAAAACAGGTCCAGAAATCCCCACTGGAGCAGAGTATTCATGTTCCTCCTCCATTTTCTTGGGAAATGATGTCAGGTTTGGCATAAAGCTGCCCAATATTTGCATCAGAAAATGTTCAGAATAACAAAGTTGAACAAAACAGCAATGGATTAGCATCAGCAAACTATACCTGTTGCATTGGTGAGCCACAGGAGGGCTCATCACCTGGTTTTTGCTGTTATACTGGGTTTCATTTTGAAAGAAGAGCGGGCAGTCTGCCCTGGCAGTGTTATTTGGTAGTCTGACTAAGTAGAAAGGGCCCTGTGCCCAAATCTATCAAGACTAAAAGAAATAAAGGAAAAACAATCCTTGAATAAAAATACATAAGCCAAATAGAAGCTACTCTGCTTACTTCTTAGCAATAGCAGCAACTATATACGAGTTAGCCAGCAATTTACTTCTATTGGTCAATTTGATACACAGATATACAAAAGTTGCGTATCAAATATAAACAAAAGTTGAGAAAATAAGTAAACACCAATTATTAAATGAGAAAATAAATATCCATGTCAAAACGTCAAAATGATGAAAAGATACCTTGGACCAATTTAAAGTGCTTTACATTCTGCAAGAAGCGTACATGATGGTCAAGAAGGAATTATGCAAAGCCAAGCAAAAAAAAAAAAAAAAAAAAAAGAAAAAAAGAAAAAAAGATGTTAAATGTAATTATCTCCAAAACTTTAAGCAGATTATTCACAATAGGAGAGAGAGGTGAGGAGGTGGCAAAACACAATGGGCCACAGTTCTAACAGCGGAATGAAAAAGTAACCCATGTTCTTTTGCAGGATGAGGGATGGAATATTTACTTTGCTGCCATTAGAAATGTACTAGAATCTGTCAAGTTCAAATAATCAAGCAGATCCATTGCAATGCATTCCAACTACTTGTGTTTTCTGCCAAATTACAAATCATGAGCTATTATGAATATCAAGAGATGCAACACACTATAGCTGGTTATATATGGAGAGACAAAAAAAAAAAAAAAGGNAAAAAAAAAAAAAAAGGCACAAGCAAACACTAACAGCAGAGATGTATAAATGCAGGTTTAACATGAGTACTCTACAATAGCGATACTTTGTCACAGAGAAACATGCCATTTCATCATTGTTCCCTCAGTACATTTACTGTTGGTATCTTGTAGTGTGTAGTTATTTGCTTGTACAAACTGCTCTTTGGTCTTTCTAACAATGCTGATAATGACTATATTCTGACATGATCAATATAAAAGGTTTGTATTCACTGCAAGATGTATGTATTGTAAGTCTACTGAAGAAACTTGGACCAATTATTTTTGAAAATCAATTTAAGTGCTTCATGCAGTGCAGGGTGGTGGAGCTGGACCTTCAGTACAACGATTTCTTCTACTGTGCCAGAAAAGAGTCTTTAAATGGATCCTGGAAAGTGATTAAGTTTTGCTTGAAACAGCAATTCTTAGCAATCCCCACTTGCTAAACGGAGTTGCAGAATGTGCCCTCTTCATGCATGAAAAACAGCAAAATTAAAGAGAGTGCACAGGTGTTCCTAAATGTCAGTGTCTGCAACATCCGCATAAAAAGTATAAACAGAATACTGGAGTCACAGATGGAATATTTACCTGTTTTCTGATGCTCCATTGTTTCAGCTTAGTGCACCATTACACGGTACAAGCTCAAATTTGAATACAAGGTAAGTGAGGATAAAGAGATGTCGCTGCTGATCTGCTGGGCTGAAAATTCTTGGGTTTAACTCTTGGCAGCACATTCACGAGCTTAGTAATTACAACAATTCAGACAGAAAAATGGCATTAAAGAAACTGCCTTGTGCTTATGATTTACTTAATGAAGTGACACTTGTCTTAAAGCAGATACTCACTGCTTTCCTCCTGGTTAAATTGAGATCTGAAACTAATATCCACATGGCTAAACAGGAAGAAAAAAAAACAGGAAGATGGAGTGAAGATTGAAGTGAGCATTTATTTTAACTTACTGTAACTGCATAAATGTTTACTTATTGTAAATTATCAGACTAAAAAAAACACCATTCTTGTATACTGGCTAAACAAACTTGTCTGATAAACTATGGCAGGACCTTTAATCTAACAATGTTGTTAGACTGACAGTGATGTGACATTCTAATGGCCAGATCAATTTGTTGATAAATTTCTTAACAAATCTGCTTACTACATTCTTTTTTTTTTCGGTTGAGGAATTATGCCAATCTCTCTGTTGTGACTTTTTAGCTAACTAATCACATAAACATAATGTGCAACATTGCAACATCATGCAACATCTATACTGTAGGTGGAGGTTTGAATTGCACGAACCTTTAATATAAAATAGAAATGCAGCAAACTGCAGCAACTGGTGCAAAACTCCATTTCACACTATGAAGTCAATTTCTTCAAAATTATGTGCAGCTATCTGCACAGATAGCCTGGTGTGAAAATGCTTTTATTCCAGTTCTGAGCTGTGCAATTTGATTGATTATCATCTTAAAAAAAATTTTTTGGGGAGGAAAACAGATAAAATGCTGCAGGTGTGCTCCAAAGGGAGAAATCAAAAACACTGTTGTAGCTCTTTTCAAATAATAAGAAAGGAAGTTGAGTCGTCCTACCAATTACTGTAAATGCTGACTAGGATAATGGGAACAGATTGGGTCAGCTATTTCCTAAACAAGATTAAGTCTCATTCTGCCACACACTGACCCCACTAACAGCTTTTAAATGGCCTTTTTCTGATGCTCCCTTCCACAACCTGCTGTAGGAAAGAAATAATGGAGATTCTGGATTAACAGTTTTAGCAGTTGCTATTCATGAGATGCATGGTGTTAAATCTTCTGCCTGAATACAAAACACTCGCTGGTATAGGTAGACAAGCAAATAAACAGCCATTCAAAGACACTTGACACATACATGGAAACCCCCCCCCCCCCCCNCACACACACTCTGAGAGGCCATGCCGGTGTGTATAATGAGCGAGGTTGTCTATTTAGATTTAGGTCCATTTTGTGACTATCATGGTGGCCTTTCTACTGTGTTTACATCTGCCTTTATATCCACACACAGGCTGTGTGTGTGGAAGTGTGTGGCCAATGAGTGGGCATCGCACTGTGTGGCCTGTGTGGAGTTTGGATGTTCTCCCCGTCTCCGTGTGGGTTTTCTTCCAGTACTCGGGTTCCCTCTAACGTTTCAAAAACATGTAAGATAAATTAAAAGTTTAATATTAAATGACAAAAATAAAGTTGTGTCAGTGTAGTTTTATTTCTACACAATGTTTAAACACAATTGTTGTGTTGTGATCAAATATTCCAGTTGTGTTGGATCCATGCTGGGCTTTATATGCTTTTGAAGGAGCAAACTGGTGATTTTACATGTTTGATCTCAAAAAAATACGACCAGCATACACGTGATATTACTGCCAACCTTTCTCCAAAATATGCTACTGGAGTGGTACATTTTAGATTTGTTTTTCCTACCTTCAGACTGCCACTGGTTTCAGTTCATTCCAGCACGTAACTAAAATCAACTGGTAGAGACATGAAACATGTTTGAGATAAGTTATATATCATAGCGAAGCAAGACAGAGGTCCACCAGGGATTAGAAAACGACCATGCCTTCTACATTTGGACTACATTTTAATAGGCAAAACATTTTATATTAAAGTGGTTGAATATTTGATTTTGAAAGATTAGGGAATTTGACAATAAAAAAAAAAAAAAAAAANAAAAAAAAAAAAAAAAACAACTTAAAATATGATTTTATGGTTTGGAAACTGGTTGTCAATAACATAATGTATGTGGGTAGTATTTATTGGGTATAAACATCCAAAATCACTGGTATGGTCCTTTAAAGTGGGCCATAAAACTTTAAAGACTCCATTTATTTAATTTTTGTTGTTTTTTTAATAGAACCTTCTCTCTGTAAAGTGTCAGACTTAGAAATTTAATTATAGCTTCTGTTACATTCCTGCTACCGTGGAGTCAAATCATCACCCACCTTTCTGTGAAAAGTTAGTAAAAATATAAACGCAAAAGGAGCCAAAAATACTCTGTGCACAGAAGGAGGAGTGTGATACCCTCCTAGGTAAGAATGAGAGGCTCAAAGCAAATTGTCTGACAATGGATGAGCCAACAACAAGAAGAGCTGACAGGGTGGTTGAAGCAGAAGGAGCTAGAGGAGAAGAAGAAAGGGTTCGGTCTCAAAGTAATGTTGGCCATTTTAACCTGCTCCCCATTTCTCCCCATTCTCCACACACACACACACACACAGGCTTCTGATCAGATCGTTGAAAAGGTCTCATGCTACCCCTCTTTTAATTTCTCTGCATTGGCTTCCCATGAAATCTAGAATTCATTTCAAGATTCTGGTTCTTACTTACAAAGCTGTACATGGTCAGTCCCCTGCCTATATCAGCGAGCTTCTACGGCCTTATGCCATGAATAGGTCCCTTAGGTCTTCCGATCAGGCCTTGCTCAGTGTTCCTCGTTCTAGACTCAAGACTAAAGGAGACCGTGCTTTTAAAGTGATGGCTCCTAAACTGTGGAACTTCCTGCCTCTGGACTTAAGAGCAGTAGACACTGTGGACATCTTTAAAAAGAAGCTAAAAACTCATTTTTTTAAGCTTGCTTTTGCCTAAGAGTACTGTGTACGCACTCCTGAATTGTTTACTTCTTAGTGTATGTCATTTATGCCTTGTATGGTGGGTTTTAAAGGTATTTTTAGTCTGATGTCTAACATGTCTCACTGTCTTGTAATGCCTTTGAATTGTTGCAATGTCTTTGAATTTAGCACTTTGTGATGTTCTAGAAAGGTGCTATATACATAAACTTTTACTTACACACACACACACACACACACACACACACACACACACACAGTAATACAAGCGCATCCTAATACTGGTGTTTAAAGCTGTGCAGGAAAGACCCGCACATCTTTAAACACAGAAATGCAGGAAACTCCAAGTAGTATTGGAACCTGAACAGAAAATCCACATTCTCAAAATTAGAGAATATCAACAATGTGGGACTCTGTGCAGAGTACTATAAAATAATGTGCCTTGCTGGTTATAGCTGAAGTATGAAAAGCACTACCAAACACAAAATGGACTGAGGATGCAAGGTATAATCATTCTGGGGTTTTTCCCCTTTAAATTAACTGGCAGATAACTAAAGATACTTGGAGAGAAAGAGACAGAAGTGACTCAAAGAGGAAAGAAAGAGATGGAAGTATGCAAATCATTAAATGAGCATTAGTTCATATACAGGCTGTCACTGTGGATGTGCTGATTTAAAGCCGTTCGGTTACGCTGTCAAATCCTCCACAATAATCACTGCTTTCTGCTTCCCCTCTTTTTTTTTTTTTTTTTNTTTTTTTTTTTTTTTTTAAATCTGTCTCCAACTTCTCTTACAACATTTCAGCCAATTTAAGATAACAAAAGTCTGTTTTATTTTCACGCAAAGCCACATGTTTAAAATCCTATGATGATTCCAATTTCTCTTGGGTCATGGTATAAACAATAAAACAATGCTTTAATGTTGTCCTGGTTAACACTCTTACCTATTACACCAATATGATTTCTATTAAAGCTAGTTAACTAAAATATACTCTCATTAAAGCAAAGGCCTGAGGGATTGAACCGAGGGTTTCACATACCCTCACTGGGAGACAGTTATTAATACCTTGTTAGGTAGTTACCGACTTCATTGGGTTATTTAGGAGTTAAATGTGTTAAATGCTCAAAGACACCTTGTCAGTACTTTGTAGGTGAGAAACATTAGCATTCCTCATGTTTCCAAGGATCCACACTCCATGTAATGCTATGGAATTACTGTCTGAAAAGTACTGAGTAAGGGTATCTCATTTATCGTGCTTAAATTTTAAGATTGGTGTTTGATGATGAGGTTTAAAAAAAATACCATTAAGAAGAAAAAAGAACAAATGCTGTGTACATGGTTTTAAATACTACAATTCTGATGCAGAAAGCTTTGGAAAAAGAGACAACAATACAAAATAATCCTTACAGGAGATTGTGTCAAGCCAGCGGAAGATTAGAACATAGCATTTGCAGTTTCTCACCATTAATATGAATGATGGTGAATGATTTTCTTAATGAACATTAAATAAATTATAAGTGACACAGATCAAAAGAGAATGGGATCTTTACAAAGAGTTGGGAACCTAGCTTGATGTTGTGTTTGTATTCTGTCATCAAAATAGCCTTTCTGGGTATTGCGAAATTGTTTATGCTAACAACACATCATCACAAACTGCAATGTGTTAAACATAAGAAATGAGAAATTAAGAAACAAATTTGAGAATTACAATTAAAGTAACAATCTGCTGCCACGTCATTTGCCTTTAGCATGTAACCTCTTTTAAATGTCACTGCTGATGTCGTTAACTAGTAATAAACTGTTAATTCAAACAAAAAGGCACTACTTTAAGACGTCGTTTTTGAAAATGTATCAAAAGGGTCATTTATGTAAATTCCTGAATAAATAAATACTGTACGAGTCCATTAACAAACTTATGTTCTGTTCAGTGACTTTGAGAAAGACAATGATCCTAATTTCTTTGATGATCGCCTCTCTGAGAACGCTGTCCTCAGTAAAGTCA
This sequence comes from Lucifuga dentata, assembly GCA_014773175.1. Classification (NCBI taxonomy): domain Eukaryota; kingdom Metazoa; phylum Chordata; class Actinopteri; order Ophidiiformes; family Bythitidae; genus Lucifuga; species Lucifuga dentata. Next base: position 17,451 of record VXCM01006439.1, read on the forward strand.
GCTGAAAGTTAAATGTAGATTTTCAAGAGATATTTTACTGGATGCATCCTATGCTGGGCTATTGTTAAAATTCATTCAGCGAAAGTTAAAGTTCATTCGGACATCCATTGGCCAGCAAAGAGGTGACAGCTTTTCATCCTGACGTCCTTATTTTCATGCACCTCTCAGCTCAGCTTCTGCTCTGCTGGTGTTAGACTGAATTTCAAATGCTGTGCAAATGTCGAAAGAAATGAAGTGTTTCTGCGACACAGGAAAGTGGGTCATTAAAAATACATATGGTATAAACAGGTGGAAGATTAGGCTGAGTTACAGTAATAAAACTTTGGGAAGAGGGAGATGTTTACGTGTTCACTTGAGCTCAAGTTTTGACACTTGGAATCTACGTTTACATCAAGGTGAAAATCCAACAAGTTTGATAACTTGGAAGAAAAATAAATATATTTTCTGCATGCAGTGGTGCGTATCATTTGCCGTCAAACGGAAATAAATTGTTAAAAAAAATTGTGTTTGATGAATACTGATATGTCTCTTCATGGTCTGCCAACCTGTAAGTTACAGTTCAGGTAATGCAAATTACCTTATCTTGACGGTGCCTTTTTTATTTTATATATTTATTTAGAACATTTCTGAAAGATATCTGGACTGTGACCCAGTAGTACATTAATTCTATATTTTATAATTGAAAGTTAAACACAAGTACCTTATTCTATTCAGCTACATTTGCTTTTCTTTCTTTCCCAAATTCTTTGTTAAAAACATAGGCTGTTCATATGTAATGAAATATGAAATATAATGCAGAGTTAACAAACCCATATACTTGCCCTAGGTTCAATTCCAATACCACCTACTGTACTTTTAAAAAACTGTCACATCATTTTCCCTTTTATTTCTTCTGCTCATCTTCTCTGATCTGTTTTTTCCTTGTCATTTCATCTAACAAACACTTCAGAAAACTCATAGAAAGGATATGATTTACTTCTCAGGAGATTAAAAAAAAAGCAACTTGTGAGCAGAATGTTCTTCCTCTGGGTTATCATTTTTCTCATTTCTTGGTATATTATTATCTTATCAAATTCACTTTATCACTGCTTTTTGGTTGTTTTTATTGTTCTTATCAAGTTCTCTATAGTAAAATGCTCTTAAAATTTTATTCTGTTAAAATGACCAAGACAGCTTCAGAAAAGACAATAGCAAAAGGAAGGTAAAAGAAATGGCAACCATTCAACCAAAGTGATGCCTAGATGACAAATGAAAGTTTAAATGATTGGGTATGATTGTCCCGCTTATATCATGCAACAGAATGGCCAATTTGAGTGCCTGATCTTTAAGACAGATTGGATTGCAGCTCCTGCCTTGGATGCTTTCAGGAGATTTAGTCCAAGACCTTTCCAAACATCTGATGGTCAATTATGTTCTGCCAGAATTGGTACAACAAATCAATTTAGAGAGGCTTCCACGCCGAGAGCCGACAATGACCGTGAATGACAATGAAGGATTATTGTGACAACATGCACACTGACACTCGTGGGATGGTGCATATGCAAAGCAAACACAAGGGGTACATGTTGAAGAAAAGCAGCATTTCTCTGGTCTCATTCATCATTTGATTTAATACAGAATACATTTAAAGGGTGTTGTAGTAAAAAAAATTAATTAAAATATTACATTAACAGTGCTGCTTTGGAATTACTCTTGCTTGAATAATTTTTCTCGGCTTCAAATTATATAAAAGATATTACAGTGAATCACCAAGGAACATTTACAAGCCTCGAGCATCAGAAAGCTACTCAGCTGATTCACTCCAAGCAACATATAAATTTACATTAAAAAAAAAACAACTTTATGAAAAAGGTAACAACATAATCTCTCACTTCATTTAAATGCGCGAGTGAATGACTATCAGTTAAATGTTCACTTGAGGAAGTTTGGATTTGTAAACAACTTGGAGGCAGCGCTGCTTCCTGATAATTATGATATTTGGAATAAAAACTATTTACTTTTGTTTGGTTTTTCCCTCAAGGTGACAAAAGTTTGCATATTAAATACTCAACTTCCTCTCCCTTCTATTTCTTTTGTTCCAAACTCTTTTTGTATAATATGGTATTTGACCAAATTACAGGATGTATGTAATATATAGTGTAAATTCAAGTTGATTTTGAGGATGGACAAGTATCACTTTTAGACATTCTAATAAAGTAACCTGGTTTTACTCAAAAGACCTGTGAAAGTTCCCTCCTTACACTTCATGTCATAACTATGATGTACGAAATAAATATTATCCATCCTAAATACATGTTGCCTCTGAAAACTCAAGCTGGAAGCACACAAAATGGAGATGAATTTTCCTGTACATGTACTATTACAGAGATTGGGCCCAAAGGCAATTGAACACAGCTTGTGCACCTCGCTGCAGTCAAAGATCATTTCAAACTTGTGTTTCTTTTCACTGTCGTTTATTTTTCTGCCCAGTTTTGACAGGTACATCAAGCTTTCCTGTATTACTACCAGCAAGACATATTAATCTCAGGGAACAATGACTGTTTCATTTGAAATGTATGGATTTTGGTGGCCCGTCTCTGCCACAGGTTTTCAAGAAGTGGCAAGGGGAGATCGGTGGCCAGCTGGGATCAAGATGGCAATCATTTATTTCCTGACATCTGTTTTTTTCCAGTTTTCCCCCCAGCTAAGGTGAACTTGTTGTGACAAATGGCTTTCTCTACCATTACTAGCGACACAGGAAACGCCACTGACCACCCTATTCAATAAGTCACGAAGAAGAGATTGCTGAGGTGTTAAGAAGTGCCGCTGTGATGGACTGTCTACCCATTGTGACCCATTTGTAAGTGGTTGTAGAAAAGGAGAATAATTTCCAATATGCCAAGCAGGATGCAAAAATCAAAGCAGGAAAGTGGCCTAATGGCTACGGAGAATAAAATGAAATGTCACAGATCCAATTCCTGCCAAGTCTTTGCCCAATGACAGCCATGTATCCCTGCGGGCAACATATTAAGATTAAGTTTAAGATTCACCAAGAAAGTATGAGTGCAATTTGACTCCCCCCACCCACNCCAGTGGACCGTGCATTTGTCTTTTTTTATTTTATTATTTTTTTTTTACAGCCCCTAAAGCTGACACTGCAGTATTTGGCTCATTAGTTATTTTGGATTTTGGCTGAAGATTGAGGACTAGGGGTGTAAATGTTTGGCCCCAAGGCGATTTGATTCAATTACGATCACGATTATTTAGGGAACGATTCGATGCAATTGGAAGTCTTTAATTTTCAGCACAATTTGATTCGACTCAATTCTATTATTTTGACACACTTAAACACAAAACTAAATCAAACTCAAAACTTTTTGAACTTCCTTTAATAGAATAAAACAATAATTTCATGTTTTTAATTCAAAGCACATGAAGAGCAATTGTCATCCAGTGTGATAAGCTGAAGCAAACTACTGAATTGCACAGAAATAATATTTAGAACAGTTCTTCCAGCAGTGATAATTCTCTTTCCTGGTTATTTTAACATTGCTAACATAATTTCTAAAACATAGCTCTGCCCACACCTTAGCATGAAAGCTGTACCTCTATTTCTTAATGATTTCCAAATAATTAAATGATAATAGACCTAGATTGAGCTGCTGATTTGAAGGGGCTGCAGTGCGCAACCCAAAGTAGGAACATGTTTGAAGAATGAATGCACTTTAAGGAGGATTCCTTTGTAATTGTTTGATTTGTCCCAAAATAATCAACTATAATCAATTTTAACATTTCAGATCGATGCATCTATGCACCCACACTGATGACGGTTGGTGAGTGTACACGTACTTGTGCACATTTCCCTGATACTCCTGTTAGTTCTGCTAAGAGCCAAACATCTTTAAGCTCTGGTTTTTGTGACCTCATCAACATCACAACATAGTTTCAACCTCTTTTATTATCAAGCTAATGCAAAATAAACATCCAACACAAAGTTTAGATGTTTAGAGTGCTTAAGACTTTTTGCATTAAGCTGTCGCTGCCATTTTTCCCAATCTGTTAAAAAAACTAAAATATAATTATTTGAACAATCGCGGGCTTCTCGTGGATGTGAGTCAGCTAAACAGCTGTCACCTCTTCTGTCTTAGTGTCAGTCATATGAGAAGAATCTGAAGTTTGCAGGGGAAGGTCTATTTTCCTAACCCTTGTCACGATACAGCGGTAGGTACCAATCAACCTGTGGTGTTCCTGGTTTTGTGTTGGTGTGTGTGTGATGACAGATTTAAGAATCTTCCCTGACTGGACCATCTGTTCCTCAGGACCTGACAGCCTGGAGTCTGCCACACGCACACGCACACACACACTGTATCCATATTCCAGATGTCATTTTTTGTTAAGAATGAGACTGTCTAGACTGTTTTGCTGCTCTTCTTGCACTTTGTGTCCCCAGAATCTGAGCACCTGATTTTATGATAACTGATAACATAATGTGATTAATCAACAATAAAATTAACAAAATCTGCAACTTGGCTGTTAGAAACTTAGCTGTTAGGCACTCACATTTTGCATTTAGCTTGGCTGGGTTTCCCAATCAAATATGAAAAATGAAGTTCTTTATCAGGACACAAATTACTTAAGTTTTATGTTCATTCTGGAAAAAAAAAAAAGATTCTTTTTGTTACATATAAAGCCTTATTCAATGAACATTCAAAAAGAGTTACTGTCCTATCTGTTGCAAATGTAAATGCACAAAATGTAATTGTTCTGCATGAGGCTTTGCTTTTGTTATTGCTTTTTTCCACCTACATGTACTGAAAACAAGTTTAGACAATGAATTATTCAGGGGATCAAATTGTAAATGTATAATGTTTATTATATTAATTTGCAATACTCAGCAGGTGTATCTCAAGGTGTAGAAAAAAAAATTTCAGTAGGTATATTATGAAATCTATTTTGCTCAACAGTCATTCCAAGGTAGGATATGTTTCAAGCTACTTTTCATTTCCTCCTTACTGACCCTTTTCCATTACCATCGATCCAACTCCACAGTGGGTCTTCTGTTTCTCAGCTTTTCCTGGACTCATATATCTCCATTAATAAATCTTCCTCTCCAGCAGGGCATGATCTCTGCTGTGCAAACGCAATAATCAGTATTTATTTGAGCTATATATATAGATATATATATATATATATTTTTTTTTTTTTCCTGGCTCGATATTCAGCTATGGATGTTAACAATCAAATATTGTTGTTGTCATTTCCACACCCCATGTACTCACAATCAATACATAATCATTTACAGTTAGTAAATGATTTATTTACAGAAAGAAATTTAAGGTGGAAATAAAAGCTGATTACGTTTGACAGTTTCTTCAAACCTTGAGAACTGTACAACAGTGACAGTAATAGGTCTCACTTGGCTAGGTGTGAAATAAATCAGCGTAACCAAAAGTAATTTGTTCTCAGGGGAAAAAAAAAAAAAAAAAANAAAAAAAAAAAAAAAAAAAGTACACTTTACTGATTTGAATAACAGAAGCCCAACTGGTGAATACACAAAAATGCATGCAGAAAGCTATGCATGCTAAGGTATGCTTGAGCAAAGAAACTATTTTTGAATATTTGTATAGTTTATTTAATGGTTTTAATATGTTTTTTTAACGTGTGTATTGAAATCACCATGTACACCATTTTGTGTACATAAAATGGTAGTTGTTTGTTGGTAGTAAAAAAGCATTTTAGAGAAAATGAAGTTTTTCCCTTTCATGACCTTACAGGATCTCTGTAAATGTCCACTTGCTCCTTTGCTCATGTTTATGTGCATGTCAGAGAGAGAGAGAGAGAGAGAGAGAGAGAGAGAGAGAGAGAGAGAGTGACTTAACCAATAATAGAACATGCTGGAACATGGATCTTCTTAGAAGTGAACAAGTGGAGCTGAACAAATACATAAAAACACAAAAAAGGGCACGTGTGAACAGACACATTCATACACTGTCAAACACATACACACACATGCTACACACACACACACACACAACATACAGCTATTACATCCTCTCATTACCATTCTGGCAGTAGCCTCTGGTTGGATAAAGGGTCATACTCAGCATGAGGATTACAGCAAAAGGTTTTGTTTTGCTGTCCAGTGTTGATGAGAACTCAACACTTACAAGTATATGTTGCTTTTCCTGTCATTAACTCACAAGGTGTCTACAGGTATAAACAAGTTAAATTTAAGACTTTTAAAGACCTTTTTAATACCACTTTAAAT
>VXCM01006440.1:0-47760 GCA_014773175.1 Lucifuga dentata
CCAATCAGCTCCAACTGATCTAAACTCACAGCAGCTTCCAGAGTCGTATGTAAACTTATAGTTATGCTGCAACGTTTTACAGAGTTCTGATACACAAATGTTACCTATTTTAGTAAAACTCAGTAATTATTACACTGATAAATAAAATGAAAAACACTACAGTAATAACATGTTTAGATGTAATGATGAAATCAGTAACAAATACAAAAAGGTAAAAAAGCAAATATTTATTTGTTGCTGTAACACAGTAAAATGTTCAGCTGACTGAGCTGACTGAAAGAAAAACAGTTTTTTATAGGCCACAAAAAATAAAAATATAAAACACAATAAAAAGATCTATATGTAACTCCTCCTCCTCTTCCTCTCTGTTCTCCATGCGGCTCCAATACAGCAGAGGTCAGAGGTCACCTGAGGCTCTTTATGCTCTGACACATGATTGAAGTTAATTGCTAATTGATATGTGATATATAGGATATGAGTTTGAACAGGTGAGAAGTGAGTCAGACTAACTGGTAATCAGGGCGTGGCATTTTGAAGGCCAGAGTTTTCGTTTTCCAGGTGAACAAAGTGCTAAATGATGTGATTTGTGTTTAGAGTTTTGCAAAAATGTGATTTGNTTTTCCAGGTGAACAAAGTGCTAAATGATGTGATTTGTGTTTAGAGTTTTGCAAAAATGTGATTTGCTATTTGAGTGAAAACAATGAAACTGTGCTCAGAGTTTAGCAGCCTGGAGTCTTGTTGATACATGAGCTTACAGTTTTCAGAATTGTGTGCATAGTTCCTTTTTTTGTGTNCCTGGAGTCTTGTTGATACATGAGCTTACAGTTTTCAGAATTGTGTGCATAGTTCCTTTTTTTGTGTATAAAAGGGAGGAAAAACTGTAACAGGAAAACACTATTTTAGAAACTCAACACTCTTAAAAGAGCAACCAGTGATTTTGTACATTTGAGCCCAGTAAGTTTATGTTACTGCCAACCATTTTCCTAAACATACTACTGGAGCAGGACATTTTAGAATTGTTTTTCCTACCTTCCAGACTGCCACTGGTTTCAGTTCATTCCAGTACGCTATAAAANAGAATTGTTTTTCCTACCTTCCAGACTGCCACTGGTTTCAGTTCATTCCAGTACGCTATAAAAATCCACTTGTAGAGACTTGAAATGTGCTGAGATAAATAATCCATCACACATGATTTTAAACTTTTTTTTTTTTTTTAAATTGAACTGATCCAACGGGAAAAAATGTATGTCTCCGCCAGGGAATATAGTCCCAGGAGAAAACGGCTTTTACAGAGAAATCAAAATGGCCATGTATAATGTATCATGAAACATTTATAAAGTATCGCCTCAACATGTGATGTTGAAAATGTCAGAAAATAACAAAATAACAGGAAAACTAAAATACGGTTTGGGTTTTTATATTTTTCAAAAAATAGTGTGCGGGCAGTATTTATTGAGCTCAAACATGTGCGTAACCAGTGTGGTCCTTTAATGCTTGAAGTGAACACACACACACACACACACACACACACACACACAGCCGCTAATGTTCCTCTGGCTGCAGGAACAATGTCTCCACTGTGCTGCTTCCTTCATTACTAGCCACATTAACTTATTGTCACCTTTGACCCCTGACCCCTGACTTTAGAGAGGAAGTGGAGATAAATTGAAAGAGTTATGCATCCAATCAGCACAGGAAACCGCTTCCTCTCCAACGCCGTAATCCGTTTGATTTAATTTCCTCTTATTAAGGGTTGAGCTCTTGGCTTGCAGGTCACGTGCTCTCATCTCATGATGTCATCATGATAATTCTACAAAAAAACAAACAAACAAACAAAAAAAAAAAAACAGTAAAATAAGTCATTCTTTTTGTTTCAGACCTATATCCTGCTCCCATCCCATGAGTTTGTTCATCATCCTATGAGAAATGTGGCAGTTTTCCCTTTGTGTTGATGAGAAATGACAGAAACGTTAACTTGGATTTTCTCTGGGTGAGTTTAACAAGAAAATGTGACTTTCTCTGGATACTGAGAATTGTCAGAAAGTCGAGTTTTTGTCTGAATTGAAGTATTATATTGGAGAAAATGATTTTTTTTTTTTTTTTTTTTTTAGGTGGATGTAGTGCCATTACTTTTTTAACCTGCATGGTTTAATCCGGTTCAGTCAGACTGTGAGAGCCTTAAAGGACCATACCAATGATTTTGCATTTTTTAAGCCCAATAAATACTACCTGCATACACATTACATTGCTGCCAAACATTTTTCAAAACAAACTATATTGTTTTGTACTTTTTTCCAAATTAGCTAATTTTTCAAAATCAAACGTTCAGGTGATACACAAAAATGAAATGTTTCATGCCGTCATGATTGTGAAAGACATGCTCATTTTAATTTCTCTGTAAAAGCCATTTTCTCCTGGGACTATATTCTCTGGTGGAGACATTTTTTTTCTGTGTTGGATTGGTTAAATAAAGTTACTTTAAAAACAAAATGTAACATAGGTCTTGATGACTGATCTCAAGCATGTTTCAAGTCTCTATAAGTTGATTTTATACTGAAATCAATGGCAACTGCAAGGTAGGAAAAGCAATTCAAATATTTACCACTCTGTTAGTATGTTTTTTGGAAAACGCCTGGCAGCAATGTAGTGTGCATGTGGGTAGTATTTATAGGGCTCAAACGTGCAAAATCACCAGCATGCCCCTTTAAGCTGCTGCTTCCAGTCCCACAGAAACCTAAAATTACAAATCGACAAATGTATTTTATGGTGTGTGTGTGTGTGTGTGTGTGTGTGTGTGTGTCAGGCCTTGTCCTGTGCAAATAGGCATCAGGAATGGATCATTCATAAAGGATAAAGAAAGAAACCCCAAAAAAAAAAAAAAAAAAAAAAAAAAAAAAANTTTTTTTTTTTTTTTTTTTTTTTTTTTAATGTTTTACACACGTGCAGCTTATGGAGCGACATGGATGAGAAAAACCTGGAAAGCTTGGAGAATAATTTAAGGGACGTTCTTATCTAAACTAAACACACTCTTTAAAGTCTGAGTGGACCCTCAGGCTTTATGCAAATGTTTTCCCTCTCTATTTGTGTTATTTTAAAGTCTGAGAAAATTTATGCATCACGCTACATTTAACCAGGTAAGTCTCACTGAGATAAAAATCTTTTTTTAAAGACGGCAGTATAAAAACAAGTTACAACAATACATACAATACAAACACTAGTTTTACATGCAACACAGACTTTGTCACACAGAGATTTCTCTCAGACAAATCTACTTGTCTCAATTAACCATCCTGCTGCCGATTTGCTGCTTCTGTAGCATCAATTTGAATTCTCCAACAGTAATCAACTCAGACATTTTCAAATCCTTCTGTAAATTGTTCCATGTTAAAGGAGCAGCGGACTTAAAAGCTTTTTGCCCAATTCTGGAACAGACAACTGCAGCCTGTCCTGTGGGCGTCGACCATGTTTTGGTTTATGGTTTTGGACTTTGGATAAACTAGTGCAGTGCCTGTTCAAAGTGTGTCTGTCCAGAATGGGCCGGACTTTACGGTGTGCGCCACAGCCTGCCATAATTTAGTTCTGCACGTCCTGAGCTAGCTTTGTTTGCTGTACGGGATCAGGTTGAGACCACAGCACTTGGCCGGAGTGTATGCCGCCATGCCCGGAGTGTATCCTGCCACGCGGACTACTTTTTACCAGCACAGCTCAATGTGAGAACCGCTCATCCAAACAACTTCACATGTGATGCTGCACGTCTTTGGGTCCTGAGCAATAAATCTCCTGAATATCAACTTCACACAGCACCAGGTTCTAGAGATGTTGATGCCACAGACAGAGAAACTGTCTTTAAAGTTTGGTTGACATCCACTCAGATTTGTAGCCATGGATGAACTAAAATGTATTAAGATTTGTCTTTTATAAATTTTTCATTAATGTTGATGATGATATAATTATTATTGATTTTATTCTAATCACTTTTTCTTTTTTTTTTTTGNTTTTTTTTTTTTGAGTGTTGGGTGTACATTAGCTGTTTAGCTAACCCTGGCACATTTACATTAGTAATATTTTATTGCAATATGAATTAATGTGCATTGTCCCATTTAAATAAATTAATTAATTAAAAAAAAAAAAAAGTTAGACATGCATGTATGTACGGAGTGTTACCTTTCATCCAGTTCCCATCTCTGACCCATGGTAGGGAGACCTGGCGTATGGTCTGTGCACCTGAACATTTGATTTTGATAAGGGTTTTCTTTCACAAACCAAACCACTTTTCATCATATCTGAACCACAGACACATTTAGAAAAACAACATCATGCAGCTTAAAAACCCAGCTGATTACAACGGTGTATTAGGGCCATATAAGACAGAAAAAAAAAAAAAACCCGNAAAAAAAAAAAAAACCCGAGAAGGGCATTATTTCGAGTTTTCAAACTTTACAGTTTTTTCAAACTTTTGCAAATTTATGAGTTTTAAAACTCAAAAATTTGCAACTTTTTAAAAGTCTGTATGTTTGTGATAATTTGATGATTTTGTACTCAAAGCACATATTTCTTTGTCACTAAATCCGATGGAAAAGTACAATTTAATAAGGTCATGCAGCAGGCATAGTCACAATGTGAGGTGGGTTGATTTCCCTTCACATTATTTTCCATTTTTTATCATTAAAAAAATTTTAATTATCTAACTATAAAGACAGAAATCTCTGTCTGTGGCACCAATATCTCTAGAACCTATGAAGCTGATATTCAGCAGGTTTATTGATCAGGACCCAAAGACAGGCAGTGTCCTGTGTGAAGTTGTGTAGATGAGCGGTTCTCAAATTGAGCTGTGTCAATAAAAAGTAGCAGCGGCAGGATATGCTCTGGGCATGGCAGCATATGCTCCGCTACATGGGTCCTAATGGCACACACCATAAAGTCTGGCCTGATCCAAACAGGCACGTTTTCAACGGGCACTGCACTAGTTATGTTCAAAAATTAAAAATATGATTAATCCTCATTAAAAATAATTTTCATTATTTTTTTAAGTTTTTAAACTCACAAATTTGTGAGTTTAAAAACTTGCAAATTTTTGAGGGTTTTTTTTGCGAGAGCATGACCTTATTAAATTATACTTTTCCATCAGATTTAGCAATAAAGAAATAACCCTAACCCTAACCCCCCNCCCCCCCCCCTCCCCATATGGCCCTAATACGCCATCGTAGTTGATGTGTTACTGGATATAATTTATGTTGAATTTACTTTGAATAATTTATGTTGATTTTAATTTTACACTTGGTACATATAAAAATCATTATTCTAAGTATTAAGTGGGATTACGTGCACTGAAAAGACTTCGTGCTGTAAACTCAGCATGTTTAGATTCTGGGTTTTATTTGTCTGCACTGCAATTATAGCAAAAAAATGTGAGTCAGACAAATGCATTGATGGAATTAATGAGTCCATCATTTGCTGAATATATATGAGGTGTTGTGTACACCTCGACACTGGAGAGTAGCCATGTATGTTTTTGCCCTTTAGGCCATACCTGCATACCACTTACGTGCAGCCCTGGTACAAACACTCAAAGCACATGGATGAAATACTTCCAGGTTTTAAGGATGCAAAATGTTCTGTTTTACTGTGATAACATGTGCTTTCCTGGGTCAAATGGGAAAAAAAGGAAAAGTGTAAGAAATGATTTTTTTTTTTTTTTTTTTTTTTTTTGCTGGTGGGATCCAACTGAGTGTAAATAAATAAATGTCAGTACAGCAGCAGCGCAGCAACAACCATCCAGAGGAAAAATCACTCATGGAGAACTGACAACTTTAAATAAACATGAAAGACTCAAACACTTCCCAGTCAGGATTTTAACAAGGTGAATTGACGACTTTTCCATCATGATGGAAATGCTGCAAAACATCAAAGACACGTTTGGTATTTAGCTGCTCGTTACAGTAACAGGAAGTCGATTCAGCTCTTGACCCAGATTCTTCCAGAAATTCCTGCTTCATAATTTTTTCCGGCAATATACCTGCCCATGCATTTTAGCGAGCGCTCGTTGCAGCTTCAGCAGCGTGTTTGTTCTGTGTGGCATCACGGAGAACTAAACTAACCATTAACATCCAGCAAATCCAGAATGACCTGCTGACGTGTTGATGCTGCTGCAAATCCTCACCGAATCACTCATCTGATCAAAGCTTCCAGTCAAAACATTGCCAGACATAAAAAAATATTAATAAAAAAATAAGGAGGATGAATAATTCTGAAATAGTATCAAAATGCATTTTTTGATCATCTTTGAAGGCAGACTTTCCAAACAAAGTAAAGTTAGAGAAGCGCAATGATGTGTCTGTCAGTGAATTTAAAATAAAAAGGAATAAGAAAAGTCATTCTCAAAACATGTCCGCTCACTTTGAAGTGATGAAAAAGCTTTTAAATTTCATGAAACGCCAAATTACACACTCACAATAGTGTAAGCTAACATTTTCTGAAATAAAATGAAATAGTTTCACTCTATTGTTTTGCACATTTTTTCACAATTTATTTGAAATTGCAAAGTGGTCGAAAACTTGCTTGTTCCCCCTTCATCAGCTTTACCGCTTTCATGACATTTACAGTGATTATATTTGATTTTTTTATTTATTTTATTTCCCTTGGCAAAGTCTATCAAAGACGCAAAGTCTATCAAGTATGCAACTCAACAGACAGAAATAACTACCAAAGAATATAAATTATTTGAAAACATTTTTGCCTTCATTTCATATCATTGGTGTTACTGATATTAAAAAAGGTTTATTTTTACATTACATGAGGAGAAGTACTTCAAAGGTCAAAGTTCAGAAGAAGAAGCTGTTTAAATGCACACATGGAGTGTGTTCCAAGTTCCTTATTCGTCTCCATGTTTCCCTCACTTGAGTCTTTTCCTTGAGTCTTAGCCCCGCCCACTGAAGACATGAGGAAATGAAGCGAGGACAGAGGAGCTGAGGAGCAATGATTTAAGAGAAATGAAACATTGTCGCTCCTAAAGCTTCATCTGAAGCAACATGACTTGTCACACAGCTGATCAGCTTGGAGCTGCTGCGTTTTAGATAATAAAATAATGAAATATTCTCATTATTACTGTAACAATGAACATGAACAGTTTGACAAACATGCAGAACAATCTGACTTTCTAATCTACAGATCATCACATTTCTACGTGTGTTTCTCTGCTCAGAGAGTTAAAATATAAAGTTTATCAACGTTATGAACTTTAATGTTTTATTAAACATGTCAGAGGATTTTGTTGCTGCTTGTTGTTTTATGATTTTTTTTTTATCATTCAGAGCTGCATGAACACACATCCAGTCATTTTAATCAGATGATCAATCAGACTAAATCNTTATCATTCAGAGCTGCATGAACACACATCCAGTCATTTTAATCAGATGATCAATCAGACTAAATCCATCCATCCATTTTCTAAACCCATTTGTCCTGTTAAGGGTCACGGGGGGGCTGGAGGCCTATTCCAGCGGTCATAGGGCGAGAGGCAGGGTACACCCTGGACAGATTGCCAGTCTATCACAGGGCTGACAAACACATTCACACTTACGGGCAATTTAGAGTTCCCAATTCACCTGACCTGCATGTCTTTGGAGGTGGGAGGAAGCTGGAGCACCTGGAGGGAACCCACACAGACAAGGGGAGAACATGCAAACTCCACACAGAAAGGCCCTGCCCCGGCTGGGAATCGAACCCAGGACCTTCTTGCTGTGAGGCAACAGTGCTAACCACTGCGCCACCCCAGACTAAATCAAACATCAATAATCAATCATTTTACACCTGAGATGCTGCTGTTATTTTTCTGTTCACATGTTTGATGAAACTCATGATGAGGTCATATTAAGATGCCATATTAAGATCAGATCAGCTGTAGCAGATCTGTCCAATCAGAAACAGACTTCCAGTAAAGGGGCGTGTCTGTCAGGTAAAAGACTTCCTGTAGGATTGTCTCATGTCTCTCTGATGAAGCTCCTCCATTCTCAGAGCACAAATAAGGGCTTTGGAACATCCGTAAAGATGGTAGACCTGATTGGTTTCCGGGTCACACAAGGAGTGAGGATCGATCAAATAAGGAACGCAGGATGCACCCATGGTGAGTTTCTGCTACATTCTGTACTTAGTACATTTAATTATGCCATTGATGTTCCACCATTTCCATTCTTGTAAAATAATTTTCTCCGTAAAAATTATTTAATGGTATAATATGTTGATTTTAATGTTATTAATAACGTATTTCAAGTTGTTGTTGATGCCATCTTTTATTGTTGGGTTCGTTGGGGTTATTGTTACAGATCTTGCTTATGACATAACAATGAATGACAATAAAACATACAGAACAAACGTTAAGATGTCCTTTATAATTATTTATAACACCAAGATGCTCATAAACCTTCACCGTAAAGTTTTAGTGAAGAAAAAACATAATTCAAAAACTGGACATTTTTCAAAAGTCACCATATTTAGAGAGTGACCCTCCAGGGCTCGTTATGGTGAAAATGGTCTGGATCTAACGAAAGACTAATGCCAAATATCCCTGGATCAAAGTTTCATTATAATTTCTATTTTATTTATCTATGCAGGCAGAAAGCAGAACATCCTCTGAACATCACAGCGGAGCCAGAGGATATTTTACCATGCAAACCTTTTCTCAAAGATAATGGAAGTTGCCTTGAACAGCAGAGCCAATCCCAACTGTGATGGAAAGTCTCCCTTCAGCACTCTTACTAATACCTTTTTATAGAAGATAATTCAAGGAAACACTCACAACAAGCAGCAAAATCAAAGGAGAAAGGCAAATAATATTGGCCGAACACTTAGGTACCACTGCAGCTGCATTTAAAGAAGGGACAAGTAGTGATATAGCATTACTATAATATCAAGATATCTGTTTTAACGATATTCATGATATTTGAGCAAATATTGTAATATTGAGCAATGCTGCAAACTGTAACACAAATATAAATGAATAAGTGTAAAAGTAATGTTTTCCTTCTGTAACAATATAAATAAATCCTGTAGTATTTTAGCTTGTAACTGAGCTGCTAGTCTTAGTGTATAAAACATAAATAGTATCAGCAAATTAAATGAGCTCAAATTTTATGATTAAATATAAACAGCAAAACAAAACAAGTGAAACGCTCAGAAAAAAATAAAACTGGCTTCATTTTTTATTGCAAATCTAAGCAGAAACAAATTGGATGACAATCAAATGAGATAGAATGTGTGAAATATGTCACAGATTGGCGCTACAGTCAACACACACGCACACACACACATACACACACACTGTTGTTCAGGCAAAGAACTCATCTGAAGTTAGCGTAGTGGCTAAGCTAACACTGTTCATACATCGCCGGCAGAGCCTCTTGAAAATATATTTCAGTGTCAGGATGTTGTATCTTGGGTGGTGTNTTTTTTTTTTTTTGTTTGTTTGTTTTTAAGTCTCTTAAAGCTTTTTTTCCCACTTTTTTTCCATTAAAGCTTTTTTTCATCAAACATGGGTCATGTTTAGAGAGAAAAAAAAGTCTCCATATTGCTAATTGCACTCCACCATTAGTTTGTTCTGTCACAGGAAGTACAGCTAGCTAACACTCCAGCTACGCTTGACTGAGTCACTTCCTGTTTGTTTTGCATCAAATCAGCTGATTGGCTCTCCTCCTCATGTGACTTTCTTGGTATTCACCAGGTGTTTCTGCATCAGGTGGAGCAACTAATTTGTTGTGTTTCTGCCTTTAGCTGTTAGCCAGTTAGCCTGTAGCTGAACCATTTCAAACAACAGGAAGCTCCTTTTTTAGGAAATAATTCATCAGGTGCTGACCTGCTATTTTCAAACATGTTTGTTTAGTTTCATGTTTCATTTCATAAAAATGCATCGACACACCATTCCGCTTTATTGTTTTGTTCATATTGTGACATTTTTATTCATATAAAAAAAGTATATGTTTTTATCGTGAACAATATAAAATGGCAGCTTGGGAGTTTTACAGGTCGCTAATTCCGCTAACTGGCTAATCATAGCGAATGTAAACTCACCCTGACTTCCCACTGATTACACTGAGGTAGCTCATCAAATTATTCCTCAAATCCTTCAAGTGAATTAGTGCTTTACAAAGCTATTATGATGGCGCTACATATGAGACATTTTATATGCTAGTAATTGGCAAATAATGTCAGGAGGGACAACAGCAAAGAGATACGTGGCGTCCCGTCCCTCAACGGACCAACAACTCATTATTCTTGTTCAGTGAGGTGGAGAAACACCCCTTACTGGGGAATAACACACACATGCACACACACACACACACACACACAGATCATGCAGTGTTGCTGTGAGACTTTACCAGTTGATTGTTGTGTGAGAGGTGGTTTAAGCGGAAATAAAGCAACTAAGTCCATAATGAAACAGCTCTCAGAGGGAAAATGCAGCTTGCTGTAACAAATGATGCTACATCACCAGCAGGTCTAAGTGAGAGCTCTGCTGGAAGCCTGCACGGCTCCACGCGGTCAACCACGCAATCAACCATGTGATCAACCACATGACCAACCATGCTGTTCCACATAATCAACACGCAACCAACCGCACAGTAAACCATGTGATCAACTACGCAATCAACCACTTGATCAACCATGCCACCAACCATGTACCTCCACTCAAGCACTGTCACTCAGAATAATGTGGTACTTCACCTGTATATTTCCATGTTAGGAGACTTTTTAAACCCACATGATCAACACACAATCAAACATGCGACCAACCATGCGATCAACTACATAATCGACCACATAATCAGCCACAAAACCAACCACGTTATGAACCACTTGGTCAACCACATGATCAACCATGCGACCAATCACTCAGAACAATTGTGGTACTTCACCTGAATATTTCCATTTTTTAGTTTTAAATAAAGTGTAATAGGTTGGTCAAAGAGGGCCGGTGAAGGTCACACACTCACACACACTCACCTACGTACTATATACAGTATTATCTGTCTGTTGCTAGATTAAATTGCATATATATATAAAATGGTTGTGCCAANAAAAAAAAAAAAAAAAAAAAATTCCATTTTAGGAGACTTTGTCAGAGAAGTAGTAGTTTTTACTGCACCACACGTATGATGGCTGCAGTTAGAATTGACTCTGCAGACATACATTTTATCAACATGAAATATGACTCATGAACATTTCAGGAACTCTGAAAAAGGGCTTTTTTCACTTAGATAAAACAACATTATTTAAAGAGCTTAACATGATTTATTCAACATGTCTTTCTTTTGTTCTTTTCCTTTTATTTCTGTTTATTTTCCCAAGGTTTTTTTTAATTCATCTGTATCAATCTGCAAGAAAACGTTTCCACGGACGTACGCCGCAGGTTTTTATCCCTCAATAAAACCTGCGTTTGTGCAGATCTAAGGCGATAAGCTGCACTTCACTACATCTGACATGAGACATCTTTTTTAACCTTGCATCAGAGGAGGTCACGTCATCTTCAGGTGAAGATAAACACGGTGAGACAGCATGACACACGTGTTGTGGCAGCAAAACAGGACATGCAACTGTGGACACAGTAAAGATAAAAAACATTGTCCGCATAACAGCACGTCATTACTCCCAATTTGTCCTCTGCTCTGAAATCCCGTAGTGCCTGTGGGCTGATGCGNGGGGGGGGGGGGGCTCTCCATCCATCTGCTTCCACCTCTCAGGTCTCAGAATTAGTGAATTATTGATGTTACATATGTTTGGTTTTTGGTCATGTATCGTGTGTTATTTTATTTTGTAATTTTTTGATGTGGGGGTAAAAATGGAAAGTGTGTGTGTGTGTGTGTGTGTGTGTATGGGGGAAGGGGGGACTGACATACACCAGCAGTAGGTGGCAATAAAACAAACATATAGACCTCATTTCTTTCTTTGTTTTAATTTTTCATGCCATCTCAACACAAATCTTAGACCNCTTCCCACTGCCGCTGCTGCCCCATCCCCAACCTCCTCAGGCCCTTCACCCCCATGTCTCTCTCTGTGTATCTTATCTTCCGAACAGTCTCTGATCTCCTTTCCGTTATCTCCACAGAACACACAGACAAAAATGGCTTGGTGACAATGCAGAAACGGTTCCTTAAAACCCAAATCACTAATAACAAGATTAGTTCTCAGACCTGTAGTTTGATTGCACTGGTCTGAATCAGGGATCAATTGTTACCATGTCCTCATAAGGGTCTAGGTGTGGTTATTTTTGTCCATACCCTGGTGCAATTGTTGCCTTCAAACCTGCACAAATGAGCCATACCAACAGAGAAACCAAACTTAGACTGGCTGAACCAGAACAAACCATGTCATATAAAAACTGAAAATCTGTAGCAGCGACATACCTGTAACACTCACCTGGAAACAAAGTCGAAGGGATGAAAGATGTATACATGGAAGTGTAGCATATGTAAAGTAAGAATTATTATTGTAATTATGTTTGTGATATCTTGTCATGAACTAAAGCTGTAGTTCTCAATCTGTGTGGTGTGCAGGGATAAAATGAAAAAACAGGTGATGCTTTTGAGAAAAAGACAGGTGACAGCGGAGGAACCTGCAAACACGTTTTCAAAGATGTGCAGCGAAAATGAGCTCATTGCAGCCACTCGTACTGCAAAGAAGACTACAGTTCTCTCCGTGACTTCTTCACCTTTTTTGCAGTGAGTGCTCTTGTTCAAGTTTCAAGTGATTGCAAAGCATTTACCAACATATTCATGTTTCTTCTTTTTTTTTTTTTTNTTTTTTTTTTTTTCTTTTTGCTATATTATTGAAACAAAAGAGACTAATGGAGTACTTTAGTGAGGAAAATGTGTTTGATAAAATTAATGTGGACAAAATTCAGTTTGCTTTTGCATATGCACAACAGAAATTAGTGTAAGGATTCACTTTCTTCTGTTTCCAAAGCAAAACATGGAATAAAAAGCCTGAAAACCACATAACTGAAGTGTTACCGTGGTTTGATATGTGACCTGCTGGTGGTACTAGATATGAAGTCAGCAAAAAAAAAAAATGATGAGGTTTCATCCTCTGGGGACAATATGAGTGTCTGAAACACATTTTGTGTCTAACTTTGTCCTGCTCTCCTCAAACACCAACAAGCATCAAAATGTTTCCCTGATTTAATTGGTCTATAATCTCATTTTCCGTAATCCAGTCACATGTAATCTATTTCTTTTTTTTTTGATAAACATCAATAATAAAAAAAACAATACAAAAATCTGACATCATACATAAACACAACATCAACTATTTACATGTTGATATATAAGACAAATAATTGACAAAAGAAAGAGAAGGGGATAAGAAGCAAAATGTCAGTGCTGCAAATATTACGAAATAATGATTGACAGACATATACCTTCAAAACAAAAAAGAAAATCCAAATAGGTTAAATAGTTTTGTCTTTTTTTTTTTACTTTTAATTAATCAGTTTCGTATTTTGTTTCAATTAAAATATGTTGAATTTAGGGAGAGAATTAGAAAATTTTGATTTATGAATATGGTATTTCCCAAGCAATATAATCAGATTAGTCATATTCCTAAAAGAATATAAGCAATAATATTTTTGCTACTTAGCTTAACAATACAACCTCATGTAATCTATTTTTTCCCTACATACCGTATATACTCAGTATGCACCAACTTTTTATTACCAAATTTCACCAAGCAAATCAGGGGTCGGCTTATACATGAGAAATTCAGATTTGATTCCAGAGAAGGAAATTTCCAGGGGTAGAAATACTACCATTACCACTACCCATGAAAATAGTTTAAATCATACCTTAGAATGAGATATTTGCTGACTAAACATCTTATCAGCACATTTTGCAGTGGCCAGTAAGCTCTGCTGTGATTGGTCAAAGATGAAAGAATGGGCCAATCAGAGACAACCTTATAAAACTGCTGTTTCATATACAGGTACTGTAACGTTGTTTGGTCATCTTGTTCATCATGTTTTGTGTTTTATTAGCAAGAAGCTTGAGATCAGATACAACACAGAATGAAACGACACGGACTCAGAAGAGGAAAAGAGCATCATATGAGGCTGGTTTAAGACACGTTACACAGAGCAGGAATGAACTGTTTGGAGATTCAGATGAGGAAGAGGAGTCCAGAAAAGTTAATGTCAGCTAATGTCAGTTATGGTAATCAGCTGCTGAAATAAATATCATGTTTACTGGTACGTGGATTATTTTCAGAAAATCACAGGAATATTATGACAATACCCAGAAAAACAGGTAATTTGCTAAACAAATAAATGATGGAACAATATCAGGGTGTCAGCTTATCATGGGTTTCTTTAAAAATCTGAATTTGCAGGTCAAATCGGGGGGTTAGCTTATACATGAGATTTGGTATATATGGTAGTTCAGAAATTACTAACAATTCAGAGAAACAGGCAGATTTGTCTGTCATAAAAGAAATGATTCCTCTTCCTTTCTGAAAGATGAAACAGACGTAATCTTCCAACCTGCATGACAGTCAGCACTCTCATTTTGTGTCAAAGAAAATGATGTTGCACCAGAAAAGTGCTGCTTTTTTCTGTGTAAGTGAATCATTTTGTCATTCTTAGCAGAACAGAACAGAACCCGCTCTGTGCTGCATGGGTCACTGTGACACCACTGGCTTCAGTAAAATGACCTGAGAAACATGAACGAAAGAATTGTCAGGTCAGATCTCGTGGCTTGGAGAAGCTTTGGTCATTTTGGCTTTCAGAGCATCTCAGCAATCAGAGAGACGTGGGTAAAGGCCCACATGCTGTGAACATGAGGACTTTGAAACCTTTCTGCAGCCTGCATGTCTGCCATGACGGGACTTTTCAGCTTCACTTTTACTCTAATGTCCCAACAAATGACTTGCCTTTTCTAAGAGTTTTTTTTTTTTTTTTTANTTTTTTTTTTTTTTTTTAAAGGAGCTAACTGATTGGCTATGATTGGTGCAAGCCCCTCCCACAACGACTGATAAGCATATTCTTCTGGTTATGAAGTTACCACACCTGTAAATCTTTAAGTCAAGCTAAAGTTTGCACATGTGAAGCTCTGATATGGCAGCATTGTGTGATTCCTTTGATATTGTATATGCTGTTTGGCAGTGTTCTTATATTTTAATAAGATGTAGCATATTAAATAAAACTAATTAATTTCAAACGTGTGCAATACTGAGAAACTAAATTCTTACATCTACTGAAAAAAACATGATTGCCAGAGTGGTTGCTACTGTATATGTTTAGGATGGTTGCTATTGTGTTTAGGATGGTTGGTAGGTAGTTGCTTTGGTGGTTTGAGTAGTTGCTGTGATGTTTGGGGTAGTTACTGTGATGCTCTACTTGGTTACTTGGGTTATTATGATCTACTGGGTGGCTGGTAGGATATTTGCTATTTTGTTTGGGGCAGGTTGCTGTGGTGCGCTGGGTGGTGTTAGGGTGTTGCTATGGTTCTTAAGTCTGGCAGACAGTATGATTTTCAGGCTGATTTTACCTTGATTTCATTGGACCCAACTGTTTAGTGTCAGGCCAAATTTCCACTTGACCTGCAGTCGTTAGATGTGCTGTGTCAGCAGGGTCCCGACACGAGTTTTACAGCTGAATTGAGGACTGATTTGTCTGTCAGATGCTCAGATGGATTTGTGGCATGTCAGAAATTTTGGCCAATGGCTGATTTGATCAGAGAAAAGGTACCTGAGTGTGTCTGTGTGAGTGGAGCTGCTCTAGTAACAACAAACGTAGCATAACCAGAAGAGTGTGTTGTGACAGGAAGTGAACAGAAAAACCTGAGAACAGATTACAAAGCTGTAACAACAAAGCAGATCGGACTTTCTTTTTGTCAACATAACCTTTCTTCTTTGTTTTCGCTTTGTTTAATCCTTCTGTTTTCTCTTGTTTTTGGGTTTACATCTGGTTTGAGGATGCATAACCACTCTCTACATCGTCAGTTACAGGCATAGCTGTGTTTTTCAATAAAACTGTATTAGAATTACCAATGGACAATGCCAAACGGAGCTTCTATTTGTACAGTATAAGCACAGGGCGTCAGCCGTGGAGGATGGCTGATTCAATCGTATGATGTACAATAACGCAAAGCACACAATCACTGAAAGTCGTACAGTATCTGCCTGGCTTTAGGGCATTTGCTATGGTGTTTGGGGGTCATTGCTATGGTGGTCTGGGTGGTTGCTAGGATGATGCTTGAGAATAAATTAAACTGTAATTCATTTAAAATGTATGCAATAATGAGAAAAAATGAAGAGAATAAGCGTGAGGTTGAGAGTGACTGTAACTGTTGAAATGCAGAGAGTGTGTTTATAATAATGATATGAAGAATGACTGCAGGTTTTCTGTGATAACATGTCAGTTATTTCAGCGCTGCATTGGTTACACAGGATGATATCACAGATGTAACAGATTTGAACTGAGTAAGAGAGAGAACACAAGCAAGAGAATTTATGTATGACACTAAAGAAACCTCAGGATCTAAGGAACTTTCCTTCATTTCATACCAAGGAACCAGGAGCCATTTTGAGCTGTAGGTCTTGATACCATTTTTAGTTTCTACTCCAGGACAGGTGTTCTCTGATGGTCCAGGAACTGCTGGGTGACAGTCACGAGACCAAAACTACAGACCAAACATCTCTGATTGGTCTGATGTGAGCAGAAAACCTGCTTTAAACACTCCCATTAAAGTTGTTATTTTATGCAGCTAAATATAAAATTTGGGTACATTTATTGCTATCTACCTGGCAGCCCTTCATAAATAATAGAGCTCTTTATTTTCAAATCCCTAGCGCAGAGGTAGAATGGCATGCGGTTGCTGAGGACTTCCATCAGAAATGGCATTTTCCAAATGTAGGTGCACTTGATGGTAAGCACATTAACATTCTGCCACCTGGACACTCCGGTAGCATGTTTAGAGGGCCGATTCTCCATCATCTTGATGGTTAAAGTTGATGCCAACTGCGTCCTCTATGTTAGCGTGGGGACCCAGGGGAGGGCTTCAGACGCTGTTCTCTTTGGCAATTCAGACT
This sequence comes from Lucifuga dentata, assembly GCA_014773175.1. Taxonomy (NCBI): domain Eukaryota; kingdom Metazoa; phylum Chordata; class Actinopteri; order Ophidiiformes; family Bythitidae; genus Lucifuga; species Lucifuga dentata. The sequence goes on from VXCM01006440.1 coordinate 17,071, forward strand.
TCAAGAAGGCATGTGACAGAGGGCTTCTGAACCTTCCACCTCCTCAGCCTCTAACCAACACAGATGTGGTGGTACCATGTTTGTGGGAGATGATGCATACCCACTGCATGTTGACTTGATGAAGCTGTACTCCCACAGGCTGCTTGACCATCAGCAGAGGATCTTCAACTATCATTTGTCACGGACAACAAGAGTAGTGGAGAATGCTTTTGAATTCTGGCAAACAGATGGAGAGTATTCCACTCCACTTATACTCTTACATCCACACAAAGTCATCAAGATCACACTAGCTGCAGCAAGTCTCCACAACGTTCTCTGTCAGCGACAGCCTGAGGTGTAGTTGCCACATGCTCTCATTGACACAGAGGATGGAGAAGAGTAAAGACTTGTGGAAGGAGAATGGAGGAGGGAGGGATAGGTACCATGCACTACTGGAATCTGGTGAGAGGAAGCAACTATAGTCTGCAAGCTAAACAGCAGTGAGATCCCCTCACCCTGAGGATAGACATACCTTGTCTGTCCTCAGGGACTGGTTCATCAGCAGGACAGCTTTGTTTGAAATTTACACAAACACTCAGAGCTGGAACTGTTGTTGTCAATTAGCGCTGCAGCTGTGATTATTTTGTTATCAGTGGCAATAAAAAGTATGTGAACCCTTTGGAATCACCTGCATTTATGTATAAATTTGTCTTAAAATATGGTCTCATCTTCATCTAACTTACAACAATGAACAATCTGTTTTAACTAATAACACACAAATTATTGCATTGTTTTTGTACATATGGGATACATCATTACAAAATGGAAACAGATTGGAGTAAGAAAAAGGTACCCAAAGCTCTTCTACATCCTATTAGTCATCCAAGTCCTGCAGTAAAGTACTGAATGACCACAGCTCATTCTGGAGCGGTCAAACATGAAGTGTATGACTGTGTCTGATGGTAATAAGTATCAGTGCATGGTGTATATGTTGTACCTGGAGGTGTGATGGTATGTTTGAAGGTGTGTGCTGTTCAGACTCCTGGGCCTCATAAATTATATTCATTATGTTCCTTTTAGTTATTGTTTTGAGTACAACATCTTTAATATTCATGAGCTCTGTTGCAACCCGCTGGCCAAATGATGAGTCAGCATTGTTTTTTGACTTGACAACTACAGACATTTGTTTTAAGATCTAAAGCTTCTGCTGCTCAATTTCATCTGACTGGCTGAGTTTTTGGCATTTCTTGGGGACTTTATTTTCAGATGTGGCAGATTTGGGTACCTGTTTCAGGTAGGTGAGTGGGGTGGGGTGAGGGGGGATACAGAGTCCATTGTTGGTNGGTACCTGTTTCAGGTAGGTGAGTGGGGTGGGGTGAGGGGGGATACAGAGTCCATTGTTGGTGGTTGTGGTGTCTCTGACATGGACAGTCTCCTACATCAGGCTCATCAGGTTCATTTGTCTGGTTTATCTGTCTCCACTTGGTCCAGAATTAAAGGATCAAGCTGTCAGAGTGAAAACATAGTAGTAAATAAAGACTGCAACCTGAAGCACTGGAGAGAAATTAGATGAATGGAGAAACAGATACTGACAGGAGATTTACAGAAAGACAAAGACCATGTGTGTAACTTACGCCTTTCACTGGTCAGAGAAAGGCGTAAAGTCATGTGAACTTTCAAGAATTCCAAGTTTCTGAGAATCCACTGCTGTTGAAGAGTGAGGAAACTGTGTCCACTGCCACTCAATTTTGGCAAAGGTTCTCCTTGGCTTGGCCATGTCAAAAGTTAACTTTTCCGCTTCTCTTCTCTGTCGTGTCACCAGCTGACATTTTCATTGGCTGTTGAAAAGTACTGTTGAGATGTTGAGATTCGAGTATTTCTAAACTTGTCAACTGTCAAAAGATTTGGTCTGATAAATTCAAACATGTTTGATAGAATCGTGACGTCGCCGACTCAGATCAGCTTCAGACAGATTTGGATCTGTCACACACACACAGAACACTTACAGCTACAACTCTGCAGCACGACTGCCTTCAACTGCTCCTGACGACCCCAGACTCTGCCCCATCTCTAATCGTTACCACTCTGCCTCGAAAATCACAATGTGGCCACAGATTAGATATTGTTGGTGTGAGCGACTCTGCAATATCTTTGTTGGGGACATCAGATGACAGCACGGTCCCTCAGGATGAAGAATTGTCCTTGTGAGTTGTGTCTGTGTTGTGGAAACGATGCAGCTGTTGTACTGCAGACATAACTTACTTTAATTTCCATATAACTTGCAGCGTGGTGGGAATACGAGCCAGGAACTTGCTGAAGGAATGACACGGTTCTTACTCAGGATAGTTCCAGGTGAAGTAGTTCCTGATTTAATTCCAGGCTCATGAGGGGGTCATGACAGCCAAAGTGCCTCAGAGAAGCTAAACCAGCAGGGCTGAGGGGTCTCACACAGAGACTCAACTGTTCCCTCAGGGGCCTTCAGGTGCCCTGAGTCAGTCACACTCCACCACACAACTGAGAGGGAGATGGATGAATAGTAGGAGGGAGGGGGCTTAATTACTGTGGCCATTTCAGCCAACTGGGAAAAGAAGGAGGAATAAAGGACCCTCACCCAACCCCAAGCCAACAGGTTAATTCAGCAGCCAGCCAAGTGAGAAGAAAGAGAGAAAAGAGAGAGGAAGAGGAAGTGAACAGCAGATCACAATCAGGCTGGAAGCTTCAACTGTACCCGTATATGTGTATATATATCATATATATATATATGCATATTAGTGGTGTGCGGTCAGGGCCAGCAAGGCCTTCTCTGCTGGCCTAGAGATTGTCAGAATCATTAAATTATGTTTTTTATAATTTAATATATATTTTAATTAATGCTATATGTATTTTACAAAGTTTGTTCCCATCAGTTTTGTTACTAACGTCATTTAATCGCTACTCTCTCCCTCAGTTACGTTGGTTCCAGCCCAGCTCATAATTAGAGCTTTTATCCAATCAGATTTTCCACCTGTGCTGTCTCTGGGTAAAAAAATCTAGCCTAAGGCCTTCAGAATCTCCAGTGAATCCCCTCTGCTATTTAAGCAAATGGGATGAAGTTGTTGTCATATTCTTTAACCAATCAGATTTCAAGTTTGCCAGGTTGGGTATATTCTTTTACATGTCAGGGCCTTCTAGCTGGCCTTGGCTTACGTCATCAGAGTACAGCATTATGCTAACAGCTAAACAGCCTGCCAGAAATTCATCAGAAGAAGAAGAAGAAGAGAGCCGGTTAACTTAGCTAACTCAAGTAAACCTAGCTAGCACGTAACGGAGCATTAATGTTTATTTAAACTTTCTTTTGTGACGTTTAGATTTTTAGATATAGTGCTTTAGATTTTTTGTTTAGATTTTTACTTAGCCCTGTTCTTTTTAAACGCACAATGGCTGAAGGAGGAGAAGAAATGGGTTTACTGACAACGCTTTTTTTTTCATATTTTGGAACTGAAACACACCGATAATGTACAGCTGTGTGGTTAAACTCTTTCTAAAGACAGAAAGGAGGATGGACTTTGTCTTCAGATGATGAGCAGCTTTGGTAAGTCTGATGGATTTTTATGTGGCTGGAATCTGTGGAGAAGCCTGTTGAATCTGATTATGTTATTTGTGTTTTACAGCATTTTTGCTTACTTGCTGGTAGTATGAGTAAATGTGATGGCTGTTGTGAGTTTGTTCTTGTTTCTTTGGTAATGACACTAATTTAGGCTATGCCATGTTTATATGTGATGCAGCATCCTGTCGTAATGCGTAATAATGCTATATCCTATTTATGATCGCATTGAAGGCCTAAAGGCCTAGGTGTAAAATGCATGGCCACCACTGATATATATATATACAGTGGAGGCCACATACAGTGGTGTGTGTGTGTGTGTGTGTGTGTGTGTGTGTGTGTCTTCCTCAAACGCAGGTCCTCTACCAGAGGACCTGAGTTTGAGAGTTCTGCAGTATCTTAGCTGTTTCTAGGACTGCACTCTTCTGGACAGAGACTCAGATGTTCCTGGAATCTGCTGGAGCCTCTTCCAGTTTGAGGTCACAGCTCCTAGTGCTCATAGTACTACTGGGACCATTGTGGACTTTACCTTCCACATTCCATCCAGTTCTTCCTTCAGCCCTCTAGCTTCTCATGCTCTTTCTTCCTGATGTTACTTGGAATCATTTGGGATTGCTGTGGATCAGTAGGAGACCTATCTACACCCACACGGACCAAGAAGCAGCTGTTGGCTCAATGCTCAAACATCAATATACTGTATATAAATATACAATGAGGTCCAAAGGTCTGAGATCACATATAAAATCTATGATGTTTTCCATGTAAATGTGAAATAATCAGAAAGTCTGACATCACTAGAAGCTGTTTGGAACATTGTCACATCAAGCTGGGATAACTTGGCTCATCAGGTTTTTACAAACTTGTGGAGTCCATCCCAGCTGGAATGATGCAGTCATTAAAGCTAAAGGGGACATGCAAAACTAAGATATTCTGAAATTCATGGGCATTTTCCAAAGATTCAGCTTTTCACTCTTGTTGTTAAGATGTTATTATCATTTGTAATGAAAAGTCTTGTATTAACTGGGTGTGGGCCGGGTTGCTTAATCTGCTGCCACCGCGACCCAGATAAGCAGATGATAATGGATGGATGGATGGATCATGTATTAAATTCAAAAAGAATGCAAAGTAGAAACATTTTCACAGTGGTTTCAGACTTTTGGACCCCACCGTATATATGGACAGACAGATAAAAAAAAAAAAAAAAAAAANAAAAAAAAAAAAAAAAAAGGAAAAAGAAAAAAGAAAAGAAAGTAGAGATTTGACAATTGTGTGTTATGACAAATGATCTGATGTATTTGGCTTTTGAAGCATTTGAACTTTCCTGGAATTATAAAGTGGCTTGTATTTCTGTGTAACGTTTGAAAAGCTGTATTTATGTCTGCAGCCTATTTTCAGGTGACAATGTCAGAAGTGTTTCCTGTAGTTTTTCCCAGTTCCTGTGAAGTGCTTTTGAGCCTACAGTGTCTCCTGGTTTCTCTTGAGGTGTGTGATGTCTACAATTATGTTGATGAATCTGAGAACATACCCTTTTCTCTGAAGTTTGGTCATTCATCTCCACACTGTGCTGTTATTTTCCGCCCCTAAAGATGGATCTTTTCTGAAGCCGTCTTCAGAGTGGATGAATGTGAGCGTAGTTAAGTGAAAAAACAGCTTTCCCAGATGCGGTCGGGTACTACAAAGAAGACAACTTTCTATCTCCTCCATCTCCATCTATGAATCTGTAAATCAGTGTGTTCACTAAATGTAAAAAATAATGACTTGATGAATGACTCCTTGATGAACAGCAGGGTCGGATTGGCCATCAGGAGAGGCGGGACTTTTCCTGGTGGGCTGCAGCCATCGGTGGACTGGCCAGTGGTGATGGGCTGGTGGCTTTTGCAGTGCAAAATGTAATATTAATTAAAATGAACTTAAACTAAGCAAACTTAATTTTTTTTTCCCTTCTAATTTTGTTGGCATGGAGAAACAGAAAATAGAGGACAATTATGGACTTATTCGCCCATCTGGCCATACCATACTCCCCCCCACCACCACCAAACACCGTAAAGTCCTGGTAAAAGTTAGGATCCCAATCTGACCCTGATGAACAGGTAGCATTTATGAACTTCAGTCAAATCTGTATTCATACTGGTGCAGAAACACAGATGTCATTGACAACACCTGGATTGTGGTTTCATTTCATTTTCTAGCTCTTATCCAGGTCATCGAGGCAGCATGCTAAGCAAAGTATCCCAGATGTCCCCCTCTCTAGGCACGTCCTCCAGCTCTTCCTGAGGGGATTCCAAGGCATTCCCAGGCCAGATGGGATATATCCCACCAGCATATTCTACTTCTGGCCTCTGGTCTCTTCCCAGTTGGGTGTGCCTGAAATACCCCAGCAGATGGTAAAAAAGTATTACCAACTTCAGAAACACCAAAATCACTCAACTTCTCAACAATCTTTCCTGTAATCTTTAGTCTTGATGATGTCGTGGTGCAAAATACACAACTGAGCACAGACATGCTGCAGAAATGACATGATCTCTCAGAGATAAGCGATGTCTGAAAGTGATACTTACAAAACCTACATGAGGCGTTAAAACACACAAAACTGGATTTACTACTGAAGCGGTAAATATTAAAATTGTTTTTCCTGTCTTTCAGACTGATTGGTGTCAGTTCATTCAACTTGTAGAAACTTGAAATTTACGTTTAATTTCTCAGTAAAATCCGTTTTCTCCTGGGATGATATTCCCTGCATGAGACATACATTTACTTCTGTGTAGCTCCATGATGGATCAGTTACATTAAATAACTTTGACAAAAAATATTAGCTTTTGATTCACTGTTATGGATTATTTAGCTCAAGGATATTTCAAGTCTCTGCACATTGATTTTTTATCGTACTGGAATTAACTGAAACCAATGACAGTGTGGATCCAAGATTCAAGAAACGAGACCACATCAGCCTATCCCTGCATCCCTATCCCTACACTGGCTCCCTGTTCATTTCAGGATAAACTTCAAAATCCTTCTAAATGTCTATAAATCTCTCCATGCCCCTACATATATCTCAGTATTTCTCACCCCTTACAGCACCTCCAGACCCCTCAGATCCACCGACCGTGGCGTGTTGGCTGTGCCCTGTTCATGGAAAAAAAGGCCGGGGAGAGAACTTTTTCTGTAGCGGCTGCTCGGCTCTGGAATAGCCTGCAGGAACCATTGATGCTTTTAAGAGGCACCTTAAGACCCACTTTTATTGTCTGGTTAATCTTTTCTATTTTTATCTGATTCCCTGGGTTTTAAACTGTGTTTAAATGTGTTCTATTTTAAACTTGCCTTATTGACCTCTGCAGTATGTCTCTGTGCTTGTATGTGTATGTACATGTGTCTGCTTAGTGTTTGGTGCAAAAAAAACCTGTTTGCTTTTAAAGTGCTATATAAATGAAATAAACTTGAAACTATGGAAGGTAGGAAAAACAATTTTAATATTTACCGCTCCAATAGTATGTTTTGGAAAATGGTTGGCAGTAATGTAACGTGCATGCGAGTTGTATTTATGGGCTCAAACATGCAAGATCACTGGCATGGTCCTTTAACACTGCAGTCATGGCCTGTGTGTGATTGGCTTTCCCAGTTTTTTCACCAGTTTAAATGTTTCCAGTTTCACATGTTCTATTTCTCCTTTAAGTATTTGAGATCCGTGTCAGTCTGACAGAAGGTTGCTGGGTAGAAACCTGAGCTGAGCCATAAACTAACCACTCACATGCTGAATCCGTCCTACACCATCATGTCTGCAGCGCTCTGCTGAATGACGGAACGAGGGATCACGGAAATATGCGAGTTTTCCTGTCGTGATGGTTGCTTAAGCCCATTTTTTGGCATGTAGCCAACCAACATTTAACAGCAAGGTTAGGCAGATTACAGGTGTCTTTGTGCCAAAAGCATATTTTAGAATAGCTCAAAGTGTAGGAGTGTTTAGAGCTCCAGGCATAAAATTGAAATTTAGATGTACTTCTTCTGGCAAGCTGAGTGGCCTCGCTCACTTTAAAGTTTTATTCAAAGGAAGTGAAATGTAAATTGACACAGGGAGGCGAGAGCAAAAGAGTTCAACTGAGATGAGCCAAAGTTTGATGGAGAGCAACGGAAGTTGGACAGCGAGAGAGAGAGAGAGAGAGAGAGAGAGAGAGAGAGCTGGCAGTGCTCAGAGCAGGAGTCCAGTGATTTATCCTGAAGTCCTGCATTAGTCAGATGGATGTTGCTGTGTGCAGATTAAGATTAGGATACATTCATCAATGCAGCAGCAGACACAAATGCATTACAGCCGGGGAGTAAACAAGGCAGCGGCCGCCGGGGGAATCAATGCGCATAATTAAAAGGATAATATGGAACAACCATCCGTCACTTGGCTATAGAGGTGTCCACTATAGGCTGCAAATCACTGAGCTGTATGGTGCTGAGAGTGGACGAGACGAGGAAGAGAGGCTCTAGATATACAGCAGGGCTCTGGACTTCCTCTTTCCTCCCGGCAGCAAGTCAGATCACGTTAAATTTGTGTTTGTGAGGTAAGAACATCATGAGAATTAAGCAGCAGTACTTTGGGCCTGACTGCCGTTTCACAGCAAGCAGACATAAAACAAAGCAGCTATTTATGCTGTGAGGTGGTTATCAGGAGTCGTTAGCATATCCAAGCTAACGCTCATGTTCTTTTTGTTAAGCCTGGCCACAGTTCAGGATTTCAAAAATATTAGCAGAAGTAAGACAAAAAAAAGGAGAAAAAAAATCTAAGCAGAAGTTGAAAATGTGAGAGTTCACACATGACATATAATCATAAATTTCCCAGTTTTTTGCTAATGATCCTCTGGCAGGGTAAATTTGTAGAATGTTCCAGGCCTGTGAGGCTGCCACAGTGATCTTGTCTTTCTCACTTTAGTTTGTAGAGCAAATATTTTCTGAGACACTTCCCATTAATTAGTGATTTTTTTTTTTTTTTTTTTTTACTGTTGAACCTGCAACATGTTAAAATTAAATTTTAAGAAACACAACTTCAGAAATGGTCGTTGACACATAATATAATATCAAGTGCAATAACTGTTTTCAGAAGAACACGTGAAACATTTGGAGTTATGTGTTTAGAGCGATGCTTATTTCATGTAAAAATAATAATTGCTTTTGTTGTAATTAGCAGGAATGCTTTGATGGCTCTTATATTAGCTTCCTTTTCCTTAGCATGTCAGGAGCAGCTTCCAGCTCCACGACTGTCAGATTAGTAATTAAACACATTTAGCTATAAAAACCTCAATCTCTGTTTCTGAACAATCATCCCAGGACCCAAAATTCAAACTGTTTGGAATTTAAAGGGGGAAAAAAAAAAGTTTTCTCATGGCATGAGTGCATCAGGTCAGAGGTCATCTGTAGGATTTGTAGCCTTTTAACAAGCATCCCCTCTTTCTGAAAACAAGGCTGAGACTGACTTACCCAAATTAAAATGTCCAGATCTCCTTAACCCTGTGACTACAGACGTAAGCTCGGGCTCTTTTGAAAAGTCAGACTGTCTAGTTTTTTTGGAGAATTACCATGTTAGAGTAACAGAAGCTAAGCCACTGGGAATTGAAGTTTTTTGATCACCTAAAATGAGTTTGTTGAATATAAATTGTGTACCTGGTAAATCAATGGAGCTACAGCCACGAGTCTGACCAATTCCTGCTTCAAATTTGACAGGAATATCACCAAAAATAAGTGTTCTGCTTTGTTTTTCCATGATTATGTCTCAGCGGACCTCTTCTGATATAAAGATCAGCCTCACCTTCTCGTCACATTATTATTATTAACTAAAGCCAACAGGAGATCACATATTACACCCATTTTCTCTGGTCTTCACTGGCTCCCAGTTAATTTTAGAGTGCATTTTAAAATCTTCGTTCTAACTTTTAGAGCCTTGCATGGTCAGGCACCCCCCTACTTTGTGGATCTCATTCAGACATCCTCTGCCTCCCACACATTCAGGTCAGAAGCTACTGGTCATCCCTCGTACCCATTTAAAGACTCGTGGAGATCGCGCTTTCCAGTACTGTACTGTGGAATACCCTTCCCTCTGCTGTCCTTTCTGCTGAATCTGTGGTCATGATTAGCAAGCAAGACATTTTTGTTTAGACAGGCTTTTAGATAGTCACCTTCTTTTCTGGTTTTATTTGTTCTTATGTCTTTTATTTATTTTCCCAGTGTTTTGATTTTATGTATTTTTTTTATTTTATTTTAGTTTTATATTATTGCATGTGAAGCACCTTGTGACTTGTTGTCTGTGCAAGGTGCTATACAAATAAATAATTATTTTATTATGCGTGTAAAGATGGTGGCCTGCCCTGAGTACCCGCAACAGCTCCTCCCCCTTCTGTGTCCCTACAGGCCACGCCTCTTTTGAAGCCTGTCTCACAGGCGACACGTTCATTTGCTCATTAGAAGCTACTAGCTACTCAGTTTTTATGAGATGAGATGAGAACGCTGACAGGTTCCCAGAGAACGCTGCACTGATTGGACATTCAGCGATGTAAAGCGGCCAATCCTCATCCAAGAATTACAGTTTGTAGTAGAACCTAAACTTCCTGTGTGTTAAACAGCCTACAGCCATAGTAAAAAAAACAAAAAATAATTATGCAGTAAAGCTTTACTAGTGTGAGAACACAATATTGCCACCGTTCTGTGACATTATTCTGATTACAATGACATTTATGACAAAAGAAATAGTATATATTTGATAATTAGACCCCTTACCGACACATTGCTGTCAGGTGAATCACAGGTAAAAACCATCAAGATCAGCATGTTAATGCTTCATATTTACGAGCCATGATTTATACTTTACACCACTTCCTCCTGTGTTACAGCAAAATTAAAATGTTAGATCAGCAAAGGAAAACTAAAATCTGCTTCAGAGCTCCATTATTTTAAGAGATCAACACGAATGTAAGAGAAACATGAGATGTCTGCTCCGGGAGGTAATTCTACCATAAAGCATGCCAAAAGTTAAACTGCTGTTTCTTTTACAGCAGATGGTTTTTGTTAATGAAAACTGTCATAGTGTTCGAAAAGAGGACTATGTAAAGTTTCTAGGCATATATTACATATGTTCACCAACAAAACACAAACATGAGAAACCATGCAGCATCTCACAGGCAGGTCAATGTCTGATAACACGCTTCAGACATGAAAGAAAATATTTCTGTATGGAACAACGTATGACAGAGGAGAAAAGAGAAGGACCAAAGGGTCGAGCAAAGTCTGGCCCTGTTTGCTCATGTAGCATATTTGAAATGATTAAAATAATGTACGTTGGATGAAGATATCGTGTCGGACATTATGAATGCATATTCTGACATAATCGCATTAGAGAAAATGCGTACCATCCTATGAAGAGGAGTAAAAGAGAGAAACAGATTGAACTCTCTGCCCACTCTGGTGAACTCAGCGGTCACAGCGAGTGAACGCTCCCCACTTACCAAAGTGTAATTTTAAAGGATGTCGGTGACCTTTCCTCTCTTTCTGACTTGCAGCAGCTTGAGGCGTCCATTTTAAAAGCTCTCTCTCACTCTCACACACACACACACACACACACACACACACACACACACACACGCTCTCTACCACTCAGTCTCATATGGCCCTGTGATGCATCTCATGAGTATATGCAGCATGAGACATAATGAATGGAGCTGATTGTGATTTTACTTATGATATTATGATTTTGCTGAATTTATATTAATATTTATGTTGTGAATAAAGTGACGAACTCTGTTATGTGAACACAAAGATCTGTTAACTGAATTAAGAATGGTTAGATTCCAGTGCGTCCTGGGATACAACATACACATGCACACACACACATTCAATAACATATAGACACATATACAGAAAAATACACTCACTTATTTACACACACACACACAGAGCCTCCAGAAAGTTTTCAGACCCGTTCACTTCATGCACATTTTATTGTGTTGTAATTTTAATTTTAAATGGATAAAATTACCATTTTTTCCCATTAATCTACACTCAATAACCCATAATACAAAGTGCAAACATGTTGTTAGAAATGTTTGTAAATTTATTAAAAATCAAAAACTGAAATCTTTCATTTCCGTAAGTATTCAGACCTTAATTCAGGACTTTGTAGACCCCCTTTAGCAGCAGTTACAGCTGTGAGTCTTCTTGATTCGTCTCTACAAGCTTTGACACCTGGATTTGAGCAGTTTATCCTGTTCTTCCTGTGTCAGATTGGATGGAAGCGTCTGAACTCCATCTTCAGGTCTCTCCTCAGATGTTCTGTGGGGTTTANTCAGATTGGATGGAAGCGTCTGAACTCCATCTTCAGGTCTCTCCTCAGATGTTCTGTGGGGTTTAAGTCTGGGGTTTGGCTGGACCACTCAGGGACAGTCACAGACTTGTCCTGAAGCCGCTCCAGTGTTGTCTTGGCTGGATGCCTCAGGTCGTTGTCGTGCTGAAAGGTGAACTGTCACCCCAGTCTGAGGTCGCTGACCTCTACAGCAGCTTTTCTTTAAGGACCTTTCTGTATTTGGCTGCATTCATCTTTCCCTCAATTCCTACCAGTCTCCCTGTCCCTGCTGCTGAGAAGCACCCCATGCTACCACCACCATGCTTCACTGTAGGGATGGTATTAGCCAGGTGATGAGCAGTGCCTGGTGTTCCCAGACATAGTGTTTGAAGTTCTGCACAAAGAGTTCAATTTTTGTCTCATCAGACCGGAGAATCTTTTTCCTCATGTTCTCAGAGTCCTTTAAATGTCGTTCATAGGCCTTTTACTTAGGAGTAGCTTCCTTCAGCCACTCTGCCATAAAGTCCTGATTGATGGAGTGCTGCTGAGATAGTCGTCCTTCTGGCAGGTTCTCTCATCTCTGCAGAGGACTTCAGAATCTCTATAGAGTGACTGTTGGGTTCTTGATCACCTCCCTGACCAAGGCCAAGGTTTAGGTTTTGTGTTTTCTCTTTTGTTTTCTCGCTTTCATTGTAAGCATTATTGCTAGATTTAATAAATGACTTTATTTATTTTTATTTTTTTTACAACTTGTTTGTGTGCAGTAAATATTCTGGATAGAAAACAGAATTGTTTTGTTCCATGCTTGGATCATTCAAAGTCACTTTGGATAAAAGCATCTGAAAACTGAATAAATGTAAATGTACACCAGTATTTCTGTCATTTTTGTATAATATAATATATATAAAGAGGAAGAGGAGCCAGAACCCACAGCATGATGCCATCATGGAACTCGTAAAGCCATCTTCTCTGGGGACTGGATATCATATTTATATGGACAATTTTTGCAGCAGCCCCAAACTATTTCTGGACTTGACAGGCATGAAGTTTGGAGTGTGTAGGAAATGCCAGGACAATAGGAAAGGGTGTTCCCTCTGGGAAAGCAAATGCTCTCACTAAAAAGTTCCTCAGAGGCACCTTAAGGTGGATCAGAGAGGAACCTCTTGTTTTGTGAAATGGATGGACACATGGAATGAGTCTTTGTGCTCCACAGTCCAGAGGAGAGTGAAGGACAATGATGAGCGTTTGACTGTCACAAGCATTCCTTGTCCCACTGTGATTGTGGAATACAACAAAAACATGGGTGGAGTTGATGCTCTACTACTACTCTGATCACAGAAAAACCTCACGTTGGTACTGTACTATAGTCCTCCACTTTCTGGACGTTGCCACCACAAATGCGTACATCCTCCACTGTGAACCTGCCAATACCAAGAGAAGAGAGAAACTGAGCCACAAGGACTTCATGGTGGAACTGGTAATAAAGCTGTGTGTGGTTAGACGGGATTGTGTAACAGCAGGAGTGCTGATCACATCCCCAGTTGCAATTTCTACACCAACAGACCTAAAAGCCTCAGGACGTCATTGCTGCACCCAAATGGAAGCAAGAAACCTCACTTCCTCACACCATGGAAGTGCAAAATGTGTCTCCCTGCTTGTGGAGTGGCATAAGTAAAAAAAAAAAAAGCTGAAGGATATGCCAGTCCACATTTTCTTTAAGAGTCGCAAGAAAAACATTCTTTGCTGCATCTTTTTAACCTTAGATATTGTACAGTCAGTGAACTTAAGGCTAGATTTACTCTACAAGTCTTGATGCTCAATTCCAATTTTCTGCCTATATCCGATTTTTTGTTCAGTGTATTTACATTTTCTTTATTAAGCGGCTCATATCCAATCCCTGTATTTATACGGCTTTTTCCTGTAGCAGCCCGGATGCAGCTGTGCATATGCACATTTCTGAGACGGATGTAAACGTAACACTTCAGTGGATGAGAGAACTATTTAAAAATATAATCAGCGGGTTAAAACTTTAACATGCAGAGAGAAACATCTGATATGTTGTGTGAGCATTTATCTCTCCTATCGGGACACATAATTTCCCGATGGTTTCCAATCACGGAGGAGAAGCAGGTGGAGTATTGCAGCAATGGCAACTATCACACTAACACGTCTGACATTTAACACACATCAGTGTGTCTGATATACTGTATGCCCTCCATTTCTGTTTACAGAGAGCATCATCATATTGATTGCTTACATCATCCATATGCAGATAAGCTAACATGACGTTGGAGTCGAAATGGGAGGGAAATTCTGATCTGTGTATTTAGACAGCAGTTGCACTGGTGGATATCTGATACTATCTGATTTATTTCCACATACTGAAGTGGCCCAAATCAGATCTGAGCATATCCAATTTCATGTGGCTTTTTACCATTTACATCTTCAGGAAACGTATCCGATACATGTCGCATGTGTGCAAAAAATCAGAATCAGGTTGCATGTATGTGGTTGTGTAAATCCAGTCTAAGACTATCATCAATGTCTCTGCCCAGATATTTGTAAGTAGAGGCTCAAACACAATCATCCTCAAACTCCCAATTGGGAACCAAACCACAACTGTCTCCAGACTCTGAGCAAATTAAACTTTTCAAATGTATTATTTGTATTATCTGCGAGACATTGCTGCAATGCAACAAGTCAAAATCCTCTGCTTTCTCCACTGCAGAGAAAGCGAAACTGAATGTCCAACTGCTGCACTGTCTGTGTGAGAATGTCTACTCTGCTCTGGTTTGGTCCAATCACATTCAGCGTCCCATCATCTTCATGACACGCCATTGGGCTCATTAGTTGACAGTGCAGATGACTGACAGTTGATAGCACACCCCCACCTCCACTCCGACACCTTAAATTCCCGGTGAAAATTAGGATCCCAATCCGACCTTAATAAACAGATTTTTGTCATATTGAAAATTTTCTTTGTGGACCTTTAAGTTTTGCATTGAGTAGGCCTGCCTGAGGAGCTCTGCTCTAACAAATGTTTCACCATCAATTTCACTAAGTGCCACATCTGTCTTATTTATCTGAAATCAATCACCACATCCTTCGTCTTTGTAACGTTGACCTGAAGGTAATTATCCTTACACCAGTTCACAACTTTGTCTCCCTCTCGAAACAGGCTTCAGAACTAGCATCAATTTAAAAACCCACCAAAGCTGTGTCATCTGCGTATTTAAAAATACTGTCATTTAGCTGGGAAGACTGGCAATCATCAGTGTTTTCTACAGGTTGAAAATGGGAAATGGGGGGACAGATGCAACACATGCAGACAGATAGTGGAGCTGTCAGACACTCAGTTTCCGCTTTCATTTCTTTCATTTCGCTTTCTTGAGGCCGTCCAAGTACAGTCCAAGTACAGCTTATGTATGTGTGTGTGTGACAGCAGTGTCGGAGTTGTGCGTGGCCCCTTGCGTACTCACAACAACGGCAAATATAAATACTCACAACTTGTGGTGCACGGCCCCTTGCACACTTGCAACAATGGTGAGTAAAAAACAAGGGTCTTCAGAAACCTGGGCGGGCCGCCCAAGTTTCGCCTATGTATGGGAAACACTGGTGTAGGCTACAAAACATAAAGAACAGGTGACAACACACACTCGTGGTGCTCCCGTGACGGTTGTAATTGGAGATCACAGCACAGATCCAATTTTAACCTGTTGGCTGTGTTCAACCAAGAAGTCAATCACCCACAAAATTAGCAGTTTGCCAGCCAGGATATGAGGAAGATGATAAAAACAGAACCTCCATCACAGGAATCCACCTGAAGGCCTCACGTCAAAGCTTCATGTTTCCTCATGACTGGATCTGTGTAACGTTCATTTCTCTGCAGCATGTAGCGGTTGCTGATGAGGATGAGTGTGTGTGAGATAAAGAGTGCATCATGGTGTGTTTGGGCTCCGTGTCCGGCTGTGGAGCGAGGGATTGGCAGCGGCCATGTTGACACACTTAGTGGAACACAGATTTCCTGCAGCAGCCATTTGTTTTTTCATTTGTTCCTGCAGAGGCTGTAATGAATGAGGGGAGAAAATGGCTCTCCTACCTAATTTCTCTCTCAAAGTGGCTGGAGGTCAACATAAATTTGTACCCGCCTCTCTCTCTCTCTCTCTCTCTCTCTCTCTCTCTCTCCTCCATCCCATTTCGTCTCCCTCTTTATTGCGCTGTAAGGTTGTCAGCTCTGTAAAAGCACCTGAAGCTCTCCTGTCCTGTTTTTTTTTTTTTTCTCTCATTTCTGCTCTCTTTTCTGCATTCCTTCCTTTCCATTTCTCTGGTTTCTTCATCTTCTTTTACACCGTAGTTTGCCTCCCTTTTTCTTTTCTTTTTCTGTTCCTTTTCATTTTAACTCAGAGGTGGAAAATCTAGTACTTTAGTACAACTTTAAGGTGATTTCATTTTGGAAACTTTTTTTCTTTTCATCTGCGTTGCAGAGGGAAACTCTTGATCTGAAAAGCTTGGGGGATATATTTGAAAATCCCCCAAATATACTTTTTAACACTGACACTTGGGTACATTTTACAATTGTTGTTTAATTTCACTTGAGAAATATTTGAGTGCAGTATTTTTACCAATAGTTTTTTTTTTTTTTTTTTTTTTTTCTACTTTGGTATTCCTGCTTTTAATGGATTTAAGGACTCTTTTTCACCAGTGTTGAACTCTTCACTGTATGAATGTCGGCACACATTTTTACCTACATATGTGTCCATCCTTTGGGTACTTTGTTTGTTTGTTGATAGCAGGACTTCTCATAAAGTTCTGAATGGATCCTGAGGAAACGTGATAGAAGGGTGGGAGGGCACGGCCCAGGAAAGAACCATTAAATGTTGGTACTAATGCAGATCCAGGGGTGGATCTGAGAATCTAACTATAAAGACATAAATCTCTGTCTGTGATACCAAGAACCCGGAACTGTATGAAGTTAATATTCAGCAGGTTTATTACTCAGGACCCAGGGACGGTGCAGCATCACGTGTGAAGTTATTTGGATGAGCAGTTCTTGAATTAAGTTGTGCCGGGAAAAAGTAGTCCACATGGCAGAATGTTCATCAAAACTAAATTATGACAGGCTGCAGCACACAGCATAAAGTCTGGCCTGTTCTGAACACGTATTTTGAAAGGGCACTGCACTAGTTTAAAAAATTATTCCTTACATTTCATTTCTTGTCAATCTCTTAGAAATTAAAAAACTAATCTTATGAAAAAACATAATATGATAAATTGTCAGTAGGTGTAATTTGGTTCAAACATGGAAACATGTTTTAAAAATGACTGTTTTTTATGACAAATAATGCAGCTAAATCACTGCTGTTAAAGGTTATGTGATCATGTATGTTTGTTTGTTTGTTAGCAGGATATCTTGAAAAGTTTTGGACGAATTTGGATGAAATTTGGGGAACAGATAGATAATATCAGGAGGAAGAAGTGATTTCATTTTGGAGATGATCTGGATCAGATTCTGGATCCAGAAGAAAATTTTTTATCCTGTTGTTGTGAGGGAAGTGTGGCTCCTTTGCATGTGTGTATGCATGTTGTGTGTGTGTGGAGCGGGTTGTGGAGCGGGTTGAAGTTAGCATGTTAGTATAACTACTGTAATCGTGACAGTAACAGTCTGAAGTTGAGTTTAAAATAAAAGTCTGCAGCTCCTCAACAAACCAGCAGAGAACAATAAGATAAAGATAAAATAATAATAAACAAAGTCTCTGAGTTTCTGTAGCAGCAGCTGAATGTAGTGATGGAGTTTAGCCCCACAGGTGATAATAACTTCTGCAGAAATATAGA
Organism: Lucifuga dentata; assembly: GCA_014773175.1. Classification (NCBI taxonomy): domain Eukaryota; kingdom Metazoa; phylum Chordata; class Actinopteri; order Ophidiiformes; family Bythitidae; genus Lucifuga; species Lucifuga dentata. The sequence continues at coordinate 34,773 of VXCM01006440.1, forward strand.
GAACTTCCTGTGCTTCCTGACCACCATCTGGAGGCTGAAACAGGAAAGATTAATGCTATCATCAGTGCTAATGGACCATTTCAGTGACACTTAGCATGGTGGCTCATTTTTTAAAAGTTTTTTTTATTGGGGATTTTGTTGGCCTTGTTGGAGGTATGAGCTCTCTGTGCCTTCTTGTTATGGTCCTTTTTTCTCTTAATTTCTTTAGGGCAGCTCAGATGGAGAACGCTGCTGCAGAACGTTGCACACAGCTCAAAGGTTGTAGGTCCAAAGTCCTGTACCAGTCCTTGTCCTTTCTATAGGAAAGTCAAATATTTCCAATGAAATGTGGAAGAAGACAAATTCTGTCTGGACTTGTCTGGCCTACTTTCCTGCCTTCTCTTTGTTTTCCCTCTGAATCTCATTTTCTGCTCTTCCTTCTCTAATAAAAGGCAGCATGGATACATGCTCTGCATTCACACTTGCATGTAACCTCCGAGCAACATCAAGTCATCGCTGGTTATGTTGAGGAGGAGCCATGAGAGGAGCCACGTCACAGAACGCTCACATGCAGCTGGACTCTGATTATTTGTCTGTACTTTGATTATGGCAAAAATGTGAGTAAGATGTATACACAGACAGAATTAATAGGATTCCACGGGTCACCAAATATACATGACACAGTGTATAATGGGAGCATGGGGAGGGTCTGATTAGGATGTTTGCATGCCTGAATTAATTGATTTACAATCATATAATCTTGTTAAATTACTCAACAAGTTACTCAAAGTATGCTTATTTATGCTGATGTCAGTGTAATTATGTTGTTTTCTGATGTTCAAAAAAAATCAATTTATTGACTTAATCTGAGTGTAATCAAACTCTTATCATTTATATAAATATACTGATTGTGTGCATGTACGTGCACTGACTTTCAGCCTCCCCCGGGTTCCATTTCTTAGCAAAGAATCAAATCCGATTTCCATATAACATATTTGTGATCGTTTTAATGCTGCTGCACAACATGATGGCAGCACTTTCATGGTGTAGGTCAAACAGGAAAAAAGGAGTGCAGGAATTAGGAAAGAGAGTGACATTTCAGCTGGCATGAAGACGGGTGTAGCATCCATTTTCACAGGGTCAGAAATGGGATGTAATGGAGTATGATTGAATGTGATGAAGGAAAATAGCAGTAATGGCCGTGGTGATAGTGGTGAGGAGGTGCTGTGCACTTACTAACACCAGATGATGTGACAAGACTTGATGAAAACACAATGAAGCAGCCAGATGGATGAAAAGGTGTGTGAACTGAATCAGAGCGCTGATGAATTCTCATAGTTTCATCTGACTGTCTAAATAAAAAGCTTCCTGCTGCCGATGGTCAGCAGGATCCTCACAGTCTCACGCAGTACAAAAGTACAGTACAAAATAATACAAACCACAGTACAAACAATACAAAACTACAGTACAAAACAATAAAAAAAACTACAGTACAAAACAATGCAAAACTACAGTACAAAACAATAAAAAAACTACAGTATAAAACAATACAAAACTACAGTACAAAATAATACAAAACTACAGCACGAAACAATACAAAACTATGTACAAAACAATACAAAACTACTGCACGAAACAATACAAAACTACAGTACAAAATAATACAAAACTACTGCACGAAACAATACAAAACTACAGTATAAAACAATACAAAACTACAGTACAAAACAATGCAATACTGCAGTACAAAATAATACAAAACTACAGTAGAAAGAATACAAAACTACCACACAAAGCAATACAAAATTACGTTACAAAATAATAAAAAATACAGTATAAACTAATACAGAAAATAATACAGAAATATAGTACAAAATAATATAAAACTACTTCACAAAACAATACAAAACTACCTTGTTGGAAGAAATCAGAATCTTCCAAAACTGAGGAAAATTTCAGTTTAGCATGTCAGCAAACACTCACAGTCCACTTTCCACTACAACAAACCAGTGTGGAGTTCCTTCCTGTCCTAAATCTTCAAAGTGCTCCATATCAAACCTCTTCCTGAACCAAACATCATGTGTGACATTGTTAAGCAACACAAACATCAACACGGAATCTCAGTGGAAACTTGCCACTCCACGCACTCTTCAAAGTCCTGCTGTCAGATGTAACATCACTGCTAACATGTACGCAGATATTTTCATAACCAGCACTTCATAACAGACATTTTGAATTGGGATATGTGGAAATGATAAAAGTAAGACTGATGTGTTACCACCGTTTCAAAGCATCCTTTGATGCTTTGAATATTATAGTGGAGATGAAAATATCCACTTTCAGACATCTTTTCTCCTCAGATGGTGAAAAAAATCCAGGTTAATCTGTTGTAACAAAGAACACTAATGCAATGATGAGGTCACATGATCCCATCAGGCCAGAGGTTTAGGTCATCAGGGCTCAGATGTAATTGATATAAATTTTCACGTGCGCTGAGTTTTTTAAACTCATGCTGTTGATAAATGTATTCCCCTTTATCCACTCATGAATTAACTGGTTTTTTATTTAGTTTTTAAAGGACCATACCACCCATTTTTCATGTTTGATATATTCAGTTTTCAAACACGTAAGGTTGCTGACAGTCATTTTCCAAAGCATACTACTGGAACGATGAATTAAAAATGTTTTTCCTACCTTCCAGACCTCCATTGGTTTCCATTCATTCTGGTATGCTATTAAAATCACCTTGTTGATACTTGAAACGTTCTTGGGATAGGTAATTCATCATCGCCAACAAGATGTGTATTCAGGGTTTTTTTTTAGAAGTTATGTAATTTTAGCGTTTAAGCTCAATAAANACAAGATGTGTATTCAGGGTTTTTTTTTAGAAGTTATGTAATTTTAGCGTTTAAGCTCAATAAAAACCATGGAGTGAATGGATGCCTCCACTGGGGAATATAGTCCCTAAAGAAGACCTGCGTTTATGGAAAAATTTAGAGGACCGTGACTTCATAAGGCTGTGTAACTATTAGCAGGAGAAACATGGATTTTTAAGGTGGGTGTATCACTTGAATATTTGATTTTGAAAGATTAAGAGATTTTGCAAAATATCAGGAAATGCATCAGGAAATGTTAGTAACATAGTATGTATGAAACATGAATATATTAGGCTCAAAACATGCAAAATGAGTGGTGTGGTCCTTTAATTCTGGTTAATATTCAGATTAATCCACAGCACAGTCACCAACACCATCTGCCTAATATAATCAATTTATGACAGAGATGTGCTCAGTGGCTCATATTTGCAAATATGCTGCTGATAAAGGTGACAGTGATGATGATGATGATGATGATGATGATGATGATGATGATGAAAATGATGATATAATTTTGGTGGTGACAATAACGGAGAACCAGCTGCTGAAAAAGGGCCTAAATTAGATCTGATATATGCAATGAAACATTTCATTTCTGATAATTGATATTTAACTTTGACGATTCTCGATGATTAATTCCCCTCATGCCAGCTTCGTTTGAAGAGCTCTCATTCACGCCAACTCACCAAGTATGAAGTATAATCCTCGTTTATTACTTCTAATAATGTCATTCTTCTGTCTGCATAATAATTTTTTCCACCGCCTGGCTGAAGTTTTCCTCTTGGTGATTGAAGAGCTCTTAATGAAGATATGGAAAATGAAATCATACAGAGTGATGCTAGAAGTGACGCTTTGACTTTTCATGCAGCATCATCAGCAGGTCAAAAGCCTGAGCTGTACTTGGAGCTTCATACTAATGCTACATGCTGACATGATATTCGTTAGCATGTTAGATTACCATTCTAATTGGAAAAGCTATCATTGAACCTAATAAACAACAAGCTTCAGTTTTCATACATGTTATGTTGCTGATAATCATTTCCCAAAGGATAAAACTGTATTTCAGCTTTCCTGATATTTTGCAAAATCTCTTAATCTTTCAAAATCAAATATTCAAGTGATACACCCACCTTAAAAATCCATGTTTCTCCTGCTAATAGTTACACAGCCTTATGAAGTCACGGTCCTTTAAATTTTTCCATAAACGCAGGTCTTCTTTTGGGACTATATTCCCCGGTGGAGGCATACATTCACTCCACGCTTTTTATTGAGCTTAAACACTAAAATTACATAACTTCTAAAAAAACCTGAATACACGTCTTGTTGGTGATGATGGATTACTTATCCCAAGAACGTTTCAAGTATCAGCAAGTTGATTTTAATAGCGTACCAGAATGAACTGAAACCAGTGGAGGTCTGGAAGGTAGGAAAAACATTTTTAATTTACCATTCCAGTAGCACACTTTGGGAAATGATTGTCAGTAACATAACATGTATGAAAATTGAATATATTAGGCTTAAACATGCAAAAAGGATGGTATGGTCCTTTAACTTTTCTTGTATTTAAAAAGGGGAAACAGGAGCAGGTTGCTCAGACATGAGACATTTTTGTGTTCAGTGTGAGGATCAATGAGATGTGTCGCTTGAAATTCTGCACCCAGGTCACATCATTTAGCCAATAAAATGGCTGAAAATTGATCTGATGCAGAATTAGAGAACTGCTGTCCAACCGCATCCAAAAACGAGATAAGCAGACAGCAAAACACACTGTGAGTTACCTGCAGACTCACCTGGCAGATGCTATATCCTGCATATCTGAACAAAGACTTTATGCACAAAAGCAGCACTTTAACAGATAGATGATGCAGCAATTTAACAGATTCCATGTTTGAAAGTGACTTTAGTCAACAATGTCTTTTCTCTGGCTCCACACTCAAGACCTTTTTTTGTTTTATTGGCCCTGCATTTTCTATCCATCCAGCAACTTTGTTCTCTGTGCTGTTGTTTTCTAGTGAGCATCAGGCCAGATAACACAGCTAAAGACTCATAATATTCTTATAATATTCTTATTCATTCAGTAGTGGGATAATTCCTTGTGAATATAATTTTTGCAAAATTAAACCAAACCTACCCCCCCAAGGACCTCCAGAAGCCCCTTTAAACACCCCTGGAGCTCCCTGAAGAACCCTTGGGGGGCCCTCAGCATACAGGTTGGGATGGATCCACAGTGTAGCTGGCCTGAGGCCACAGAGGTTAGTGTGTGTGTGTGTGTGTGTGTGTGTGTGTGTGTGCTGCTGCTGAGGCATTTCTAAGCTGTGGAACAGAGAGCAATACATCTCAATTAGAGATAGGGAAGCAGAGTGCATGTCCCTGTGTGAATTAGACTTGCGACCAGAGCTCCCATTGTGTGTGTGTGTGTGTGTNTGTGTGTGTGTGTGTGTGTGTGTGTGTGTGTGTGTGTGTGTAAATCAACTCCAATTCCCACAGCCCGCTGGCCAGCTGGTGTGCAGCAGAGAACAGGAGGCTTGTGTTTGGATCCTCACAGTCCTGATTGCCTGAGCTGAGCTTCTCATCTCCCCTCTAACCCTGAACCCTCTGGCCCATTAACAGGGCTGACACCTGAAACTGGAGGCCAAGCATACACACACACACACACATTTACACACATTTGTCTTACTGTGCTTCTGAAGACCTTCTGTTGACATTTAAGTTTCCACCTCAGTGTACCTCAATGTATAACTTTCACGACAAAAAGGTGTGTTCCAGCTTTTATACACAGTGATTTAGGTTCTTTATTCATGGCTCCAAAGGGGAACCTTTATGTTGTCTACCTTTGATACCTCTCCTTAGCCATAAATGGTCCAAATATGACATGGCTGATTGTGTGGCACCAGCAGACAGAGCTCCAATTTAGCTGTGGATCCTCTGTTATTGGAGTAACACGTTCCTGGCTTACCTACAGCAACGTTATTATGGCTGCAGTCTGCTTCCTGCAGCCCCACAGATCACAGACCGCCAGCCGGAAACCATTCTGCACCTTTTCAGAAACCCCACACTGAGAGGTGGGGGCAAAAGTCACCATCATAGAGAGGGGAGTGTGTGTATGGTGTGTGTGTGATGGGTATCATTGTTTTTGTAATCTCAATGCTAATACTGTAAATGCTCTACTAGTGGGCGGAGCCTTTATTTACCTCAACTACAGAGAGAACCCGGCCAATATAGGAGACAGGATAAGGCTGGATTTACTCTACAAGTCTTGATGCTCAATTTTGATCTTTTGCCTATATCCAATTTTTTTTTTCAGTGTATTTACATTTTCTTTTTTAAGCGGCTCATATCTGATACCTGATATCTGATACCACACTTTGACCTTTGACCTGTAGCAGCAGGATGCAGCTATACATGCTCACATTCCTGAGACGCATGTAAAGAAAATGCTTCAGTGTTCTAAGATGAGAGAAGTATTTCAAATCTGATCAGCAGGTTAAAACTTTCACATGCAGAGAGAAATATCTGATATGTTGTGTGAGCGTTTATCTCTCCATCAGGACATGTATGTTCATCAGTTAATCGCGGGTGGAGTTGGATTTTTGCTGCACTAACAGGAGCCTGTTATCACACACTAACACGTCTATTTGACATAGACACACATCAGCATGTCTGATATATATAGTATGTCCTCCATTTCTGTTTACAGAGAGCGTCATCATATTGATGCTGACATCATCATATGCAGATAAAGCAGAACGTTACGTAGGAGTCAGAATGGGAAGGAAATTCTGATCTGTGGATTTAGACAGCAGCAGCATAGGTGGATATCTGATACGTATCTGATTTATTTCCACATATGTAATAGGCCCAAAACGGATCTGAGAATATTTGATTCCATGTGGCACTTTACCATTTACATCTTCAGGAAGCGTGTCTGATACGTGTCACATATGAGCAAAAGATCAGAATCAGGTCACGTNTACATCTTCAGGAAGCGTGTCTGATACGTGTCACATATGAGCAAAAGATCAGAATCAGGTCACGTGTGTGGTAGCATAAATCCAGCCTAAGAGACAGGCCTTTATTTCTAATTTTGCTGATGGATAAACCCATAACTACATAAAAACACACCACCACAAGGAGAAGATGTCAGTGTGAACATGCCTCCAGCAGCTTTTAAAAAGCTTCATTTTCATCCACTTTTCCTGGTTGGTGATGACAGTGGCTCCACGTTTCCGGCTTTGCTTCACGTTGAGCCGGTCGTGTCTTCTGGCTGAAGGGGCGATGGCTGGAGAGGTTTTTAAGAGGTTTGGTATCAAACATGGCTGCTGTCATCTGGTGGCAACAGCAGATTAACTCACAGTAAAAGACAAACACCAAACTGCCTTTATATGAGACTGCTTTTATTTCATCCTGCTGACTCCGCCCCCTGGCTATTATTAGATACCAGCTATTATTAGAATAGAGAATTTACGGTAATCATATAAATGGGAAAGGAGGGATTATCAAGAGGAATTCTGTATGTTTCTCTGATCGCCACTGGATTGTAAAACGGGATTATGGCAAACAATTTCACTTCTGCTTCTCTCTGTGTTCTCCACAGACAGAATGGCTGAAATAAAATGACAGAGAAATTAAAACCTCACCAGTTTCAAACTTCAATACACCTCCTGGCCAACCATGCATGAAGCAGGCATACCTGGTGGAGTTGGAGAGATGCAGANACCCCCCATTTCACCATTTCACCAGTGTTCATTAGCTGCAGTATACTGTGGCCTTCAGCTCATCGACAGACATCTGCAACCAGCAAGAAGTCTGCAAGATTTCAAGGATAAAAAGTTGTGAATGATCTGTTATTGATTTTAGAGTTACAGCTCCTTTACTTTTGTATCTAGTTTATATTCTACTCAAACATTCTGACAGGCCCAAGACCAATACAGAAACAAGTCCTGGCAAAATGTCCTTGTTCTCAAAGTCTCCGGTTTAAACTGGTTCTCACAGTGATAGCAGCACCCCCCNCCCCCCCCGACATCTGATCCAACCTTCCATCTCTCCATCTTCTAGCTTTACTCCCTGAGTGTCTCTTTGTGTAATGCAGTGTTACTTAACAGTGTTAGTAAGCCTGTGCGAAGGAGAGAGAGAGAGAGAGAGAGAGAGAGAGAGAGAGAGAGCAGTGCAGTCATCCTAAATGTAACTCACCCAGCAGGGAGTCTCTGCTGCAGAGCTGTTGTTAAAAAGCAGAGTTACAGCTGCAGAAAACAGGATTCACTAAGTTTTGGTGACTGTCCAAAAGAGGCGGAGCTGAACTACCTGCATCTTCCTGTGCTGAAAACAAACACACTCTTGTGCCTTTTATTGGATCAAAGTCAGTCTGTTCCTGTTCCTGTGCTGATGTGAGACAATACAGGCTTTGATTACTCACGGATTCTGTGTCAGTCCTTCAGTTCAATTCCAGTAGCTTTCACCACATAAAGACCTGCAACAAATTACATATATGTACCTTTTTGAGCAATTGATCTTCAGCTCATTCAGAAGTAGTGCTGATGTTTGTTTAGACCACAAACAAATTGCTCCAGATATAACCTCCTCAAAACAGCCAGGCTGTCTGTTTTAACATTTCACAGATACACATTCCAGTGGCTTCAGTGGGAAAAAAGAATAGTACTTTGGCAAAAGATATAGTTGGGATTTTTTTAAGCATTTAATTTATGAAATTAATCCACTATTATAAGACAAGACCATACAAAAAAAGACAAGAAAATGGGTGGTATTCATTAAAAAAAAAAAAAAAAAAAAAAAAAAAAATCGAACGAATGGCATCACATGAAATAAGCACGGTCATAATTTTAGCTCATTCATGAAGTTTCTCTTACATTAATCAGCACATTGATGTCACTTTAAAATAGCATTGTCATGTGTGTCTCAGGTAATAACCAATGAAGATCAGTGTGTTAAAGGACCATACCACCCATTTTGCATGTTTGAGCCTAATATATTAAATTTTCTTACATGTAACATTACTGACAATCGTTTCTCAAAACATACTACTGGAACAGTGAATTAAAAATGTTTTTCCTATCTTCCAGACCACCATTTGGTTTCAGTTTACCGTAAATTCTCTATTAAAAGCTGGTATTCAAATAATGGCCCATCTCCAATAATAGCCTGGAGGTAAGTCAGCAGGATGAAGTAGTGGCCAGTCTCCAATAAAGGCCAGGTTGGTTTATCTCTGTTACTGGTCCAGGCAAATAATATTAGTGTATTCTGCTGCTGCTAATGCTAACTACGAAGCCTGGGAGTCTCATGGAGGAGGGCAAAAATGACTTATTAAATCATTTGAACATTTTTTCTCTCTTCCTTGAGCCTGGGCTCCATAACCAGATGACAGTATCTACGTTTTAAGTACCAAACCACCATGTTTACATTTCACACTTGAAATGTAAACATTTCACAGTGTGATCATTCACAGTGTGAGTTTTTCTTTTCTTTTCTTAAATGTATTATGGTGCGTCTATCAGTGATGGGACACATAAGCTGCAAGCCAGCTACAAGGCTCATTTTGGTTTGACATCTCACCAAGCCTATCGTAGTAACTGTTGCAGGGAGCGCTGACTTAACAGATTTTTACTGCTGTCATCATTTCCAGGCGTTTTAATGGAAAACTGAAGGACACAAATAAGCCAGGACATAGCAAAGGGAAAATTTAGCGAGAAGCATGTAGTTATATATCCTTAATTAGAAATAAAGGCCTGTCTCCAATAAAAGTCTGTATCTTATAAAGGCCGGGTTCTCTCTGTAGTTGAGGTAAATAAAGATCCCAGCCACTATTAGAGCATTTACAGTATTCTGGTACGCCATTAAAATCAACTTGTTGATACTTGAAGTGTTCTTGGGATAGGTAATCCATCATCACCAACAAGACATGTATTCAGGTTTTTTTTTTAGAAGTTATGTAATTTTAGCATTTAAGTGCAATAAAAAGTGTGGAGTGAATGTATGCCTCCTCCGGAGAATATAGTCCCAAAAGAAGACCTGCATTTATGGAAAAATTTAAAGGACCATGACTTCGTAACTATTAGCAGGAGAAACGTGGATTTTTAAGGTGGGTGTATCACTTGAATATTTGATTTTGAAAGATTAAGAGATTTTGCAAAATATCAGGAAGTTAAAATACGGTTTTATCCTTCGGAAAATGATTGTCAGTAATGTAACTGTATGAAAATTGAATATATTAGGCTCAAACATACAAAATCATTGGGATGGTCCTTTAATGAGCTGCTTCATTTTTAAGAGTCATGATTTTTCCTGATTCATCTGGTGTTAAAGAGAAACTTAAATTGTTTATAAATGAGGGAATATGGTGACAAGACGATATTTGCCCATATCAACAAGTTAAATCTGGCACTGTGTTCAACTGAATAAGTAGATAGATACAAAAGAAAAAATATAAAGTAAGTTGTTAAAAAAAACAAAAACCTCACAGGGCAAAACTAGCTGTGCAGTCAGGATTTTATGATCTTGAGAAAGAAGCATACATCCTGTTCATTCATGATAGTGGAAGAGTAATAATTCAACCAGTTTGCTCCACTTATTTCAGGATATCAATGTAGGAATATATCATCAAATAAAAATGTAAAAATGAGTGGAACATATATAGTAAATATATAAGAAGGACTCTTTAATTGGTTTATGTATGTGTTCCTTGGCACTCTGATTACTTGTTTATGCGGCATGAAATGTCTGGCTATCAGGATGCTGGAAATCTTCATACATTTAATGAAGGGAAACAATATTCTTATATTTTCTAATGGAACCATTTTCTCTGTTTTAAGACACATCATCACTAATTCTTTGTATAAAGGAAGGAGGGTTTATAGCTTCCATTTCAACAGAATTAATCATCAAGCTAGTAAAGAGGTAAATGGTGTAATATTTGCATGATGTGATGTTATATTCAAAACTCTGTTATGAAAGGATTTTGTCACAGATATGTGAGAATACTTCAAATGTTGGGGTCCAGAAATGACTAAACAGAAAAAAAACAGAACACAAGGCCTGGCGACGCTACGAACAGCAACAGGTGTCTGATGGTACTAGCATCAGAGCTTGTAGCATCAGAGTTCGAAGATCAGAGCTCGTAGCATCACAGCTCGTAGCATCAGAGCTCATAGCATCAGAGCTTCTAGCATCAAAGCTCATACCATCAGAGGTCGAAGCATCAGAGCTTGTAGCATAAGAGCTCATAGCATCAGAACTCGTAGCATCAGAGGTTGAAGCATCAGAGTTTGTAGCATCAGAGCTCATAGCATCAGAGGTCATAGCATCAGAGGTCGAAGCACCTGAGCTCGTAGCTTGTAGCATCAGAGCTCGTAGCATCAGAACTTGTAGCATCAGAGCTTGTAGCATCAGAGGTCGAAGCATCAGAGCTTGTAGCATCAGAGCTCATAGTATCAGAGCTCATAGCATTGGAGGTCGAAGCATCAGAGCTCATAGCTTGTAGCATCAAAGCTCGTAGCATCAGAGGTTTTAGATTCAGAGGTCGAAGCATCTGAGCTCGTAGCATTAGAGCTTGTAGCATCAGAGGTCGTAGCATCAGACCTCATAGCATCAGAGCTTGAAGCATCAGAACTCATAGCTTCTAGCATCAGAGCTCATAGCATCATAACTCGTAGCATCAGAGCTTGTAGCATCAGAGCTCGTATAGCATCAGTGCTCATAGCATTAGAGGTCGGAGCATCAGAGCTTGTAGCTTGTAGCATCAAAACTTGCAGCATCAGAGGTCATAGCATCAGAGGTCGAAGCATCAGAGCTTGTAGCTTGTAACATCAGGGCTCGTAGCATCTGAGCTCGTAGCATCAGAGCTTGTAGCATCAGAGGTCGTAGCATCAGAGCTCGTAGCATCAGAGCTTGTAGCATCAGAGGTCGTAGCATCAGACCTCATAGCATCAGAGCTTGAAGCATCAGAAATCATAGCTTCTAGCATCAGAGTGCATAGCATCATAACTCGTAGCATCAGAGCTTGTAGCATCAGAGCTCGTATAGCATCAGTGCTCATAGCATTAGAGTTCAGAGCATCAGAGCTTGTAGCTTGTAGCATCAAAGCTTGCAGCATCAGAGGTCATACCATCAGAGGTCGAATCTTCAGAGCTTGTAGCTTGTAACATCAGAGCTCGTAGCATCAGAGCTCATAGCATCAGAGCTTGTAACATCAGAGCTTGTAGTATCAGAACTTGTAGCATCAGAGCTTGTAGCATCAGAACTCATAGCTTATAGCATCAGAGCTTGTAGCATCAGAGGTCGTAGCATCAGAGCTCGTAGCATCAGAGCTTGTAGCATCAGAGGTCGTAGCATCAGAGCTCATAGCATCAGAGCTTGAAGCATCAGAACTCATAGCTTGTAGCATCAGAACTCATAGCATCATAACTCGTAGCATCAGAGCTTGTAGCATCAGAGCTAGTATAGCATCAGTGCTCATAGCATTAGAGGTCAGAGCATCAGAGCTTGTAGCTTGTAGCATCAAAGCTTGCAGCATCAGAGATCGTAGCATCAGAGGTCGAAGCATCAGAGCTTGTAGCTTGTAGCAACAAAGCTTACAGCATCAGAGGTCGTAGCATCACAGTTCGAAGATCAGAGCTCGTAGCATCACAGCTCGTAGCATCAGACCTCGTAGCATCAGAGCTTGTATCATCAAAGCTCATACCATCAGCGGTCGAAGCATCACAGCTTGTAGCATCAGAGCTCATAGCATCAGAACTCATAGCATTGGAGGTCGAAGCATCAGAGCTCATAGCTTGTAGCATCAAAGCTCGTAGCATCAGAGGTTGTAGCATCAGAGGTCGAAGCATCTGAGCTCGTAGCATCAGAGCTTGTAGCATCAGAGGTCGTAGCATCAGAGCTCATAGCATCAGAGCTCATACCATCAGAGGTCGAAGCATCAGAGCTTGTAGCATAAGAGCTCATAGCATCAGAGCTTGTAGCATCAGAGGTCGAAGCATCAGAGCTTGTAGCATCAGAGGTCGAAGCATCAGAGCTTGTAGCATCAGAGCTCATAGCATCAGAGCTCATAGCATTAGAGATCGAAGCATCAGAGCTTGTAGCTTGTAGCATCAGAGCTCGTAGCATCAGAGCTTGTAGCATCAGAG
>VXCM01006441.1:0-20899 GCA_014773175.1 Lucifuga dentata
CCCCCGAATTAGGCGCTAAATCAGAGCTGGCCGACACTTCGCTCATATAAACTTTCACGACTTCATCAGAATCCCGTCGCCGCTTCCTGTCGGGTTGTGTGAAAGGTCGTTTGAAACAGGTGACAGAAGATGTCATGTTCTATGAGAACACACCCCCCCCCAAACCTGGATTTCTTGTATAGTTTGAGTTTCCTGTACAGTGTTGTCGTGTTAAAGGGTGATTCCACTGATTTTCCTCATCAATGTGTGTTTAGAGGCTGTAGAGGTGCTATGAAAGTTTGGGAAACCCTGATGACATCACAAGCGTTACTTCCTGTTGATGCTGAAGTTTTAAGCAAATTCAACCCTCCGACATCTCGGAGCATGGTCCTTAATCTGTGATCAGATGGTGTGTTGATGGCGTGTTGATGGATTATGTTGGCGTTTTAAATGCAGACATGCCGGTTTAACTGGTTTTATTCCTGGTTTTAATGGGATTATCACGGTTTAACTTCCTTAAGTTGCCCTGTACTTTGTGTTTGGCTCAGACAGTCGTGTGTGTGTGTGTGTGTGTGTGTGTGTGTGTGTGTGTGTGTGTGTATACTGGCAGGCTGCAGACACACACACACACAGCAGCTGTTTACCACAGTGTCACAGGACAGTTGTTACCAACCAGCATAGAGCGTCACTTCTTCTCACACACCGTGTGTGTGTGTGTGTGTGTGTGTTTCCAGCATAAACACTGTCCTGCCGTCTGCGGGTCATGTGACTCATAAACTCTCTCGGTTCGTCTTCAGGCTGTTTATTTGCTTTGATTTGTGAGTTTATGCAGCTGCTGACGACTCTGACGCATCCTGACATCATCATCATCAGTAACCTGTCATCAGTTTGAAGTTATAAAAAAAAAAAGTTTGCAGACCTGGGCATGCTGTCTGTCCTAAACTCCTAACACACCTGTCTGACCTTTGACCTGGAACACTGTCAAGAAAAATTTGTACTCACATTTATCTTTTTGATTCATATGAGTATTTCACTTTTATTTTTGATTTTGTTTCCTTGTGTGTGTGTGTGTGTGTGTGTGTGTGTGTGTGTTTAGGGGAATGATGAGGAGGCAGTGTTGGACCAGGGGAAGACCAGCTCCACCCTCCATACTAACTTTGAAAAGGAAGAGTTGGAGAGTGAGTCCTGATTCTGTTTACAGAACACACACACACACACACACACCCTGTGTTTACTCTGCTCACACTAAACAGAAAGTAGCAAAGATAAAAGTCAGCCTGTGTTTACACGCGTGTTCTGGTATCTGGGCAGCGTGTTCCTGCAGAGCCTGAATGATTCACTAATCCTCTACACACCTGTAAATCACACAAACACAGATTTCTACATGTGGAAAGATCTGAATGTCAATAAGAGGAGTGGAACGGCCTAAAACACTCCAATTCCTGATAGTATGAATGGTTTAGATAGGTAAGGCTCTGTGATCCGGATCAGATGATGAAACTAAACCAGCGCTGAGATCCTGGATCTGCTGCTGGATTTGGTTTGGTATGAGTTTCACCTGATTTCGCCCCTCAGTCTTTCACGTCTTCACAAGCATGGAAAAATCTTTAGCTGGAAGTCGGTTGGCCTCAGATGACGGTGTCGTATCAGCCGTGGAGGATTCTGGAATAAAATTGTTCCAGCATCGTTGGCAGAAATGTGGAGTTGGAAGGAGATTATGATGGAAAATAAGATAGGCTCAGAACTTATCAGTCAACCCTTGTTTGTCCAAAGGCAGTGTAAGGTGTAAAATAACGTCATGGCTTTTTTTTTTTTCATGAAGTCGTGTTTTCTCTGTGTTGTTTTCTCGTCAGGCCACAGAGCGGTCTACATCGGCGTTCACGTCCCGCTGGGCCGCGAGAGCCGACGGCGGCACCGCCACCGAGGACACAAACACCACCGGAAACGACGAGACCGCGGCTTGGACCGCGAGGACGGGCGAGAGTCACCCACCTACGGTACTAAAGCCTCGGGTTTCATTTTAAAAGCTTGGTGTTTGACGAGTCGGCTCAGGATCGCCATGGTAACGCCAGAACTGAAGATCTGTGTTCTCAGCAGAATGTAGACTTCATGTAAACCAGCTGTAAACACGAGTATCAGATACGGACACGTGAATAAGAAGAATAAAGATCACAGCAAAACGTCTGGGACAGAAGTATAAATGTGAGGTTTTCCTTGCAGACACGCCGTCTCAGAGAGTCCAGTTCATTCTGGGGACAGAGGACGACGATGAGGAGCACATCCCCCACGACCTCTTCACCGAGCTGGACGAACTCGCCTTCAGAGAGGGACACATCCAGGAGTGGAAGGAGACCGCCAGGCGAGACCTCATTTTACTTTAGCGTGTTTTGCGTCGTCCTCCTGATTTTATTTAAATCTCAGCTTTTACTCCACATTAATCTTTCTGATAACATGTAACGTGTTTTAATTTTTTGAAGGCTGATATTAATAATCTGTGTGTTTTCAGGTGGTTGAAGTTTGAAGAGGACGTGGAGGACGGCGGCGACCGCTGGAGTAAACCGTACGTGGCCACGCTGTCGCTGCACAGCCTGTTTGAGCTGCGATCCTGCATCCTGAACGGCACCGTGCTGCTCGACATGAGAGCCAGCAGCATCGACGAGATCGCAGGTCAGCACGCTAACAAAACATCCGCCGCATGCAGGCCAGCATGCTAACCAAACATCCACCGCATGCAGGCCAGCACGCTAACCAAACATCTGCNGCATGCAGGCCAGCATGCTAACCAAACATCCACCGCATGCAGGCCAGCACGCTAACCAAACATCTGCTGCATGCAGGTCAGCATGCTAACTAAACATCTGCAGCATGCATGTCAACATGCTAACCAAACATCCATTGCATGCAGGTCAGATCTGTGCATGTATTCTGTTGTGTCATAAAAACAGGAGGTGATGCATTTTTCTCTGTGAACAGACTGAAGCCACCGATCCNCACACACACACACACACACACACACAGCAAAGCTCACTAAAAGTCATCAGATGTCACACCACCACAGGGGAGAAAACCTACTGCTGGCCTTCATATCAGTGTTATAACACTGATATGAAGCTCCGTAACAGACCCTTCTAACGCCACACGTCAGCCTTCACCTGATTTAATGACAGGGGGCGTGCCGATCATCAGCCAATCCAGCGCTGTTCACTGACTTAACGTAGGTGGAAACAGGAAGTAAGTTGAGGACGGATGGAGGTCATGTGTGTCTGTAGCCACAAACGTTTGTTTTGGGGGATTCCAGAACCTTCTCTTGGTGCTGAGGTCAGAGTTGCTCACATGCTGCTCATATTTAACGGATTTTTATATTTGTTAAATGAACTCAGCAGCAGCCAATCAAAAGCTTTCAATATTTGGGAGAACTACAGATGTCTGATATGAGAACGAATGCAAACAGGAAGTAATACATAAGTAATGAACAGGAAATAAAGTTTGGTTAAAGTTTACATCCCCTGTATCACCTAACGTCATCTTCCTTCCTGTTCCCCTCCCCCACATCCAGACATGGTGATTGACAGCATGCTGGCGTCGGGTCAGCTGGAGGACGGCGTGCGGGAGAAGGTGAGGGAGGCCATGCTGAAGCGTCACCACCACCAGAACGAGAAGAAGCTCAGCAGCAGAATCCCGCTGGTTCGCTCCTTCGCTGACATAGGCAAGAAACATTCGGACCCGCATTTACTGGACCGCAACGGTGAGGCCAAGCCGCTCTTGTCATTCTGATTTTCAGCGTTTAATATCGAGAGGGAAGATTTGTTTTACTACTTTCCCAAAGAGGAAGTCGAGATGGTTTCCGCAATGTGGGAAAGTCCAGTAATTAATTATTAATCAGCGGAAACATACAAAAATATTTCAAAGAACCAGACAGTTCATACACATCTTGAAATTTGTCTGATTCTGACATCTTTGCATGTTCATAGAAATGTCTCATTATGATATATTTGGTATATTATTTTTCCTATAATACTCCATGAAAAACATCTCAGAATGTTTTTTTTTCCAGTTTTGTCATGAGTTTTGATGTCTTTATATGTAAGAAAACCTTCAGCGTTTTTGCTTCCAGTTGTCTGTTGTCAGGTAGAGTTCAGAGTTTTGTTCAAGCTATCCTGATTGGCTGAGCTGATGTGACAAGACAATGGGCCTCTCTGATTGGTGCATGGCATCATGTTGGCATGGTAACAGTGTTGGGTTGGTTTGGAGTTTGATGACTAAAATCTGAGAATGTTTGTGGCGTCTTAAAGCCAGCGTGAGTGTGTTTAAACATCCGTGATGTGGTTTTATTCTACAAAAACCAAAATATTCTGTTTGGTTGTGCTGAAGTTTTACTAAATAATAACCAGATCAGTTTGATCTCAGTAGGAATGAATTTTTCACAGAAACTCTGGACAGGGGAAACATTTTAAATTTTATTTCTCTTCTTTCTGCTAAGCTAGACTAAACATGTCAGATCTAAACATCTAAAAAGATTTTGGACATTATATTGGAGGTGTAATAACGGCTCCTGGTCTCAGATTAACTCCTGGATGTAGGTGATGTGTTTGCTAGCTAACTAGCTTTAACAGGTAAATAAGACTATCAGAGGTCTTTAAACCGACCCCTGACCCAGACTATCCAGTGCTACTAAAATAACTTAACTATGCTAAGCTAGGCTAACACTTTCCCTCCATTCGGGTCTTTGTGCTAAGCTAAGCTAAACGTTTTCTGAGGGAGACAGAAACCAGGAGATATAAAGGAAAAGCTTAATATTTAACGTTTCAGCAGGTTGTTGGGTCTGTTTCCTGCTGATGGTGAACATCAGCAGTTTGAACTAATCTGAGCCGACCCGCTGAGTTGCTGAGGTAATAACCAGCTAACAGTGTGTCAGCGTTTTAATATCCGCTCTCATAACGTTAAGGCGTGAGTGAGGAATGTGTTGTGCAGCTTCAGAGGTGACGCAGCCTGCAGACAGCCGAGCGTGTTCAAACGTGCAGCTTTGAATGTGGAATCACGAATCTGTTGCTGTGATCAGAAACGTTAAAACGTGGAATTTCACGCTTAAACTCTGTTAATACGACAGCTGAATGCTATGAATTTACATATTTATCATAACACTTTACTTCTGTTTAGGGGTTATTACGTTAGAATTTTTTATTCTAAATATTAATAATAGGTGAAAATCCAATCAATAACAGAAACATTTTGGATTAATAAAATATCATTTGCACAATAAACACTTGTATAGTTTTGTTACATAACGTAAGAAATGGTGGCGCGTTATTTGCAGCGTCTCTGGTTTTATTCTGAAGTTTTCTTTCTGATCTTTCTTTCTGTCGTTAACCAAACGAGGTGATCTGCTGCTTCAGGTTATTTGTCTTCGTACAGCAACAAACTAAGTCATAATTCAATTAAAATACTAAAAAATGGAAGCTGCTGCGGAAATACAACTACGGACTGCTGTATGGGACAAAAATGTGGATGAAAGTAGGTCAGGTCAAGTTAGGTCAGTTTATTTAAAAAAATCAGATATTTAGATGTGTTTTGGTCTGGTGAAGTCAATTTATTCATAAGCACGTTTAAAAACAACAAAGTTGACCAAAGTTCTGCAAAACTATAAAAACACAAATAAATAAAACCGACGGAGGAATAAAAGAATAAAACACCAAAAGAAAACAAACTCATGAAGACACAGAGGAACAGAACTGAAAGTCAGGCTGGTTTTAAAGCAGAATAACGTGTAACGTCTCCGTTTATATTTTAAAAAGTCAAAGGGATTACATTTACAGAGAAAAAGGAGCAAATCGTCAAAAGCTTCTGGAGCTTTCCTGATGGTTTTGGCTGATTGTGATGATGATGCTGTTAGAATCACTGGTCAGCAGGTGAGGATCCGGAGCGTACCTGTGCTCAGGTGTTTGTCGTCCTCACTGTCCTGCCACTTTGCATGGAGTTTGAAAACATGCATGAACATCGTTCAGCTGTCCTGCTCATTTTATTTTTCTTCCACTTAATTCTTCATCTTGCTCCTCTTCCTCCTCTTTAGGGGAGGGCATCTCCTCGCGTCCCTCCCTCCTTTGTCGTTTCTCCTCCGTTGCCGCTGATGACTCTCATCCTCCCAGCCCCTCCTTCCCAGGGTCCCTCCTTGAAATACCCCCATCATGCCGCGCCGCCGCTGGTCGTCGTGCTTCAGCTCCAGCAGGGCTGATGGGCGGAGTCAGGATTCCTCAGGTGGTGGTTTATCCACCTGAGATGGAAGAAGAAGAAGAGGAACAAGACGCGTTTAGGGTCGACGATAAACAGGATGAGCTGTCCCACGCGGATCTGCTGTTTCCTTATACTGAGAAAGGCAAATATCATTTCAGCCCGGCACGGCGTGGAACGGCACGGCGTCAACAGCACGGCGTGGAACGGCACGGCGTCAACAGCACGGAGTGGAACGGCACGGCGTCAACAGCACGGCGTGGAATGGCACGGTGTGGAACAGCACGGCGTCAACAGCACGGCGTGGAACGGCACGGTGTGGAACAGCACGGCGTGGAACAGCATGGCGTATTCTGCTTTCAACCGCTTTTCTACTTGTATAAAAAGTCCCACCAAAGTGCTAATTCTAACCGTGTTTTCAGTTTGCGGGACACATAGGACAGCATGCAGACTAAAATCTGTCCGTGTGTGTGTGTGTGTGTGTGCTTATTTACACTGACAGTCATCAGACTGACACATGTTAACACACGTGATGGTTTTCAATTGAAGAATTGGTCTTTAGGCCTTTTTCGTAGATCAAGAGGGTTTTGTTCGCTCAAACGGAGCTGGTGAGTTGTTTCAGCACCGAGGGACGATGACAGGAAATGGTCTCACTCAGACTAAAAGCTGTGAATGATGGCAGCTTGAGGCGTCATTCGTTAACGTAGCGAGGAGAAGCAGCATGAACCTGAACGAGGGTGTTCAGCTTTGTAGAGATGTTCTACTTTGTTCTACAAACATGAAGGATGTAAACTTGATGCAGCTGGAAGCAGTGCAGGGAGATGAAAAGCAGCATGACCTCTGACCTTTTCTGCTGCTTTCAGAGCAGATGTGCTGCAGTATTCTAGATCAGATGAAAATGTTTCAGAGTTTACGCTGCAGAGATTGAATCAGTGTGTCAGCAAAGACTAACTAACTGGTTGTCAGTTATGATGACCAGGCTTCTTCCATATTTGCTGGGAGAAGCAGCGAGGAGGCGAGCTGCGTGCTGATTGGCTGTTGTGTTGGCATGAATGAGAAGGAGCTGAGTCTTTGAGACGTGAAGCTGAAAGTTGCGTTCCTCCGTGCTGAGATATCGGATCTTCGCTGAGATGATGGAACTGTCCGGTGGGAAACAGAAGTAGAATGGAGTATCATCAGCGTAGCAGCAGTATGTGAGGTGGTGGTTCAGAACGGAAGGGGCCCGAGTGCTGATCCCTGAGGTACTCCAGAATTTATTAAATACCCCCTNCCCAACTCCGCCCCCAAATTACATAGCTGTGTGAAGAAATCCACATACAGAAAGAATAACCAAACATGCCTAAAACCAAATTAGTCGACACTTAAAGTTCTAAATCATGTAATAATAATAGACTTGATAACAGTTTTAATTTGTTTGACATCAGCAGTTGTTCCTGCTGAGTGTTTTTCGTTTATTAATGATCTGTAGAAATGTGTAAAGGCGTTTGACTGCGCTGATGTGTCTTCATTTGACCTTTGACAGTTTGTTAATGAGTTACTGTTGTTTGTTTCCACAAGGTCACATTAAAGTCCAACGAATGGACAGGAAGAAGTTCTAATGATGCTAACATGATGCTGACACAGTAAAAACCTCATGCATGTTCCAAACATGAAACTTAGAGATAAATTTAAGAGAAAATAGTGAGTAAATTAATCAGGCTTTAAGTACATTGCTGTGAAAAAGTATTCAACTTTCTCCTGACTTCTTCTGTTTTGCGAGTATCTCATAATAAACTGTCATACATTATGATTGTTTAAAGGGTGAAATTAAGATTTTAGATCAGTCATTCTCAAAATCCAGACTCCCGTCCAGACCCGGACCGAAACACAACTCTCTGGACTCTGAGTAAATTATACTTTTCATTTGTATTATTTGTATTATCTGTGAGACGTCACTGTGATGCATCAAGTCAATATTTTTGTCAGAACATTTTGACAGAAAAACTAAAACCCCATTTTAGTTTTTGTGACATTTTAAATCTCAATCCCCCAAACTGGATCTCTAAGCTTCATCCAGTTTTTTTTTATCTTTGCCACTCAAGAGGGACGAGAGAGCAAAAGTATTTTCAAAATTTGACAAACTTTTTGTCAAAGAAAAACCAAAAAAAAAAACCATCAAAACTGAATGTCCGAATGCTCACGGCGTTGGGTTCATTAAGAGTTTACAGCACAGCTAGTTTCGTCAGCCCCCCTCCACCCCGTTAAAAACTAGGATCCCAGTCCGACCCCAGCTTGACTGACCTTAATAAATGGACTTTGTCTTATTGAAAATTTTCTTTGTGGACCTTTAAGATTTTTATTTGAGAACTCCTGCTTCAGATGATTCAGGCTGCAGGGGAAACATTTCCCGTTTGTACTCGCACTGACATTTAACATCCAGGTTTAGTCTGAGAATGTAACATGACACGCTGATGGGAGGCTGTGATGTCATGTTTTAAGTGTGTGTGTGTGTGTGTGAGAGAGAGAGACACCACCGGGTCTGTTGAGCTTTGAGTGTGTTTTCTCAGGTTAAACAAGCATCACATGGTTCAGATCAGAAACTTTTAGAATAGAATACAATCTTTATTGTCGTTGTATCTGTACAACGAAATTGGATGCAATCCTCTCCGTGCAAACATACAGTAAAGTACAACCAGTGTAAACATGAGAAAGCCGCTAAAAGTAACTATAAAAATCTATCTATCTATCTATCTAAAGAAAAGAGACTCTTTAGACTCTATCGCTCCATTAAAGCTTAGATTATTCTCAGATTACGGTAATAAATCAATTTTGACTTTTGTCATTAGGGAAATGAAGGTCAGGAGTAAACTTGGACATGCTGGTGGCACTTGATGAAAGGTCAGGAGATGATTGAGGTAATTAGGATTCATCCTCGAGGACTATGAGTTCCATGGCGTCCATCCAGTAATGGTTGACATGTCTCGCTGTCTCACTGTGGACCAAATTGTTGGACAGACATCTCCATCATTAGAGCCTCATGGCTAACGTGGCTAACATGGCTAAACTTTCCTTGTGCCAGCCATGAGTTTAAATTAAACTCAGCTGTCAGTCTGATCACAGATGGACGTCTTCATTCTGGTCCAGCATCTCTTTGCTGTCTCCACATGCAGCTTCCTGCCTCCGTGTAGATTACAGGATGAAGGTCATGGCTGATATCTTTACGGGTCAACTAACTAGACGGCATTCAAAACATAAAACATGGTAAAGAAACAGTAGCAAGGACTGGTAGCAACAAGCTGTCCAGCCAACGTTAGAGACACCTTACACAGGTAGGAACAACAATTCTAGTGTTTACCAGTATGGCTTGGAAAATGGTTGTCAGCAACGTAACATGTACTGTATGCATGTTGTACTGGGCTCAAACATGTAGTATGATCCTTTAATGTTCATGTATGAGTGGCCATGTTGAAATGACATCAAGTCAAGGTTCTTACCCAAATTTCCAAGTCAGAATTCTGATTTTAGGGCATTTTCTCTGCTGTTTCCTTGTCATAAGTTGGAAATTCTGAGCTCAGAGTTTGAAATGAACACAGCATTAATTTGTAAGCAAATCATGTTAGACTTTGATGATGCGTGTTAGACTTTGATGATGCCTGCATGGATGCTGTCCTGTTATTTTTGTTACTGGTGTTGCTCATAAATGATGAAAATTTCCATTCACAAGTTCATGATTTTTGTGTTTTTAACTCTAAACCAGCACGTATAATTCACACCAACAGATCCCAGGTCATGTGGAAGCGTGTTGAGACAGGACATATGAGCATCACGTATGATGTGTCGTGTCCTCCTGTCTGCCTCAGGTCTTTTAGCGTCACCTCACTCGGCTCCTGGAAACCTGGACAATAAAAGCAGTGAGAGTCGCATCAACGGAGGAACGAACGGCAGCCGAGAGAACAGCACGGTGGACTTCAGCAGGGTAAAGCTCCTCCAACGCCCACATCACTTCCTGTTTCCTGTTGTAGTCAGGACAAGTCACAAGTCTGAAAGAAAGATGAAACCGTGACATCACTGAGGACTCTTAGTGTCTTTAGAGACGTAAATCAGATGATAAATAAATAGGTTTAAAAGTGTTTCCCACAGGTGAAAACATAGTTGTGGTAGGGGGCGGGCATCCNAAAAAAAAGAAAGATAACTGCAATAGAAGATTCCAGCTAAAGTTTAACATGGCTATTTGGCTTTAAAAGTGCAAAGAAAAAGCAGAAAACACTCATACTGTATCTACTTGAAAATGGCTGCTACCAGGCTGTATACTACTGGTTGCTAGGCAACCACATTAACACAAAGAGTATNAAGAAAAAGCAAAAAACTCTCAGATCTAGTTGAAAATGGCTGCTACCAGGCTGTATACTACTGGTTGCTAGGCAACCACATTAACACAAAGAGTATATTTTCACTGGACCTCAGCAGGGTTTTAAAGGAAAACTAAAGAAAGTAATGAACTCTAACACAGCAGAGGAAACTTTGGTGAGAAGCATGGAGGTTACATATATGTTAAAATTAGAAATAATGACCTGGAATAAAAGCCTGGTTAAAAAAAAAGGAGCCGCCATATTAGAGCATTTATGGTACGCTCATAAGGAAGGAGATAGATGCTGGTCTATGGGAATTTTGCTGTAAAATGGATTAACGGTGACAAAACCTAATCATGGATTCTTTTTAGGAAACTTTTACCTTCCAAACAAGGATAAGATTATAAATTTATTCATATTTTAGCAATGTTTTGGTCAGCAGTTTGACGACATCATTAAATGTTTTTTTTTTTTTTTTTTTAAGGCTGTGTCATCCTGCAAAACATGGGTGGGTCTTCATTTACCTGGGTGGGCCATCCAAGTTTCACCTATGTATGGGAAACACTGTTTAAACTAAACTAATCTAGTCTTCACAAAATTTAGTAATACAAATTCCTGTGGGCGTGGCCTATTGTATATAATTTGCCATAACTGTCTGACACTGTAATTCCAAAAAATGTGACTTTTACCTGTCAGGTTTGTGATTGGTCTGTGTGAGCCTGAAGCCCCAATCAGAGCTTTGTGTTTTAGAGGATGAATGTGTTTTAAAAATCCAAAGGGCTCATCTTCTGGGAAGCAGGAGTTTCTTGTGTATGTGTTGGTGGAGCTCGGGTAAAAGTCAGGGGTCACTCAGGTTCATTTGATGTTTTAGGTGGACATGAACTTTATGAAGAAGATTCCTCCTGGTGCTGAGGCCTCAAACGTGCTGGTCGGCGAGGTTGACTTCCTGGAGCGACCGATCATCGCTTTCGTGAGGCTTTCCCCCGCCGTGCTGCTGACTGGCCTCACCGAGGTCCCTGTGCCCACCAGGTANCACACACACACACACACACACACACACACACACACACACACACAGAACTCACCTTCGTTGTTTTTGCTGGTTCTAGGAATCAAACTTGTGCCAAAACACAAAATAAACTAAAGAGCAGCTAGATTACGTTAACTGCATGTTGAGTTAATAGCGTGTCCATGTTTGAAGGCATCATTGATGACAAAAGACAAGATCTGACTCATAATTTTCTAATTACATTTAGTGAATAAACGACTCTGATCTGCTGTGCTGGATTCCTCAGCAGGAAGGAGAGTTTTTATCGGCTGGTATTAAGGGTCAGATTAGGTTTGGGCACTGTGAGAAGGTTTTTAGCATCTGTTTAGCATAGAGTTGCCACCTTTGTTCTGGCACAATACAGGACGGGGGATTTNGGGGATTTTTTTTTTTTTTTCAGACCCACTGTTATTCTGTCTCCCACTCAGACTATATCTTATTGCCTCTTATGTTTCAGGAGCGTACTTGTAGACATCATGAAAATATTTAAAAAAAACAGCGAGGTGCATCACTTCCCGAGGCGATCAGTGAGGCAACGATGATGATGCTGACGTAACGTGCACACTCACAGAGCGTAACGTGCACGCTCACATAGCAGAGGCTGACAGATCAGATCAGGTGACTGAGCTCACAGTCACCTGGAGTGAAATTACACGTCTCAACTCCACTTTTAAACCTGGTTTGAATGTTATTTTCAGCACGTTGAAGACTGTTAAATATGAAACGCTGTGCACGAAAATACGGGACAAACTGCGTCAGTATTGAATCAATATGGAACGTAGCATTTTAGTTTGAAATCCGGGACAATCCTGTATTATACCGGACAGGTGGTAACCCTAGTTTAGTGTGTTATCAGTTTTACGTTAAAGATGAACACGTGATCATCAGTACAGTCTGATTCTCCTCCGGCTGCGCTCAAACTTGAACCAGATTCAGTTTGTGTGTCTGTTTATGTCGTCCTGTCTGTCAGGTTCCTGTTCCTGCTGCTGGGTCCGTTTGGAAAAGGTCCTCAGTATCACGAGATCGGGCGCTCCATCGCCACGCTGATGACAGACGAGGTGAGCTCACAGAAAACCTGCAGAACCGCTTTAATCAGCTCAGCAGGCAGGAAGTGCTCGGACTCCTTTAGCATGACCTCACTTCCTGCTGCATTATTACATTTTATATATACTTTACTATACTACTATATACTCAGGAATCCATTGCAGAATGTTAGCCTAGCTTAGCACAAAGACAAGATCAATTTAAGATCAAATGATTAGTGTATTTCTGATGCCTTCAAACATGGACACGCTGTGTGACTCGGCAGGTTTTCCACGACGTGGCGTATAAGGCGAAGGACAGGAACGACCTGCTGTCAGGGATCGATGAGTTCCTGGATCAGGTGACGGTACTTCCTCCAGGAGAATGGGACCCCACCATCCGCATCGAACCCCCAAAGAGCGTGCCGTCACAGGTGGGACAGGAAGTCCAACAGCCCAGACCTGAACGCTCTGATATTTAATGATGTACCTACAGCCTCTCCTCTCCTCTCCTCTCCTCTCCTCTCCTCTCCATGTTTCCTCTCCTCTCCTCTCTGTAGGAGAAAAGGAAGATTCCGGCAGTCCCAAACGGCTCCGCCCACAGCTCTGACTGCACCAAGGAGGCGGAGCATCATGCAGGTCCAGAGCTGCAGAGGACAGGGAGGTCAATCNGACTGCACCAAGGAGGCGGAGCATCATGCAGGTCCAGAGCTGCAGAGGACAGGGAGGTCAATCAGTTTTTCTATTTGATCATCTTTTTTGTTTTTAATATTCTTTTTTATTGATTTTTTTTTAAAATCCAGGCATCAACAGCACTGTGGGTACAAACTGCACCGCCAAGTATAACACA
This sequence comes from Lucifuga dentata, assembly GCA_014773175.1. Lineage (NCBI taxonomy): Eukaryota > Metazoa > Chordata > Actinopteri > Ophidiiformes > Bythitidae > Lucifuga > Lucifuga dentata. The sequence goes on from VXCM01006441.1 coordinate 13,453, forward strand.
CTGTGAATAACCAATCAAAAACAGGCCTGTGTGTGTACGGCACATCTTCAAACCCATCAACCAACCAGTCCGTCCGTCCAAACAAAAAAAAACAATCATCTATCCATCAATAAATCAGAACCAGAAGAAAAAGGAAATAACTAAAATAAAAATAACATATGTATATATATATATATATATATATACTGTATATACATATCAATCTATAATACACACACACACACACACACACACACACGTACATTATAAAAACCATATTGAAACACAATGCTCACTTTAGTTTTCTGTCAGATCATCTTCATCAGCTCAGAGAAAATGATCTGGTTTTAGGAATGGATGCTGCATTGAATATAAATAAAGCCAAAAAAAGGAAAGAGATGAAATATAATTAAAAACATGTTGATTGTGACAGTGAATCTTTATTTTAGGATATTCGGCGGTTTGGTGAATGACATTCGGAGGAAAACTCCTTTCCTGTGGAGTGACATCAGAGACGCAGCCAGCCTTCAGTGTTTGGCGTCCATCCTCTTCCTCTACTGTGCCTGCATGTCTCCGGTCATCACGTTTGGAGGCCTGCTGGGAGAAGCCACCAAGGGAAGCATAGTAAGACCGGCTGTTGTAGAATTATTAAAGGACCATACCGTCCATTCTGCATGTTTGAGCCTAATATATTCAGTTTTCATACATGTTACGTTACTGGCAATCATTTCCAAAGGATAAAACCGTATTTCAGCTTTCCTGATATTTTGCTAAATCTCTTAATCTTTCAAAATCAAATATTCAAGTGATACACCCACCTTAAAAATCCATGTTTCTCCTGCTAATAGTTACACAGCCTTATGAAGTCACGGTCCTTTAAATTTTTCCATAAACGCAGGTCTTCTTTTGGGACTATATTCCCCGGTGGAGGCATACATTCACTCCACGCTTTTTATTGAGCTTAAACACTAAAATTACATAACTTCTAAAAAAACCTGAATACACGTCTTGTTGGTGATGATGGATTACCTATCCCAAGAACGTTTACAGTATCAACAAGTTGATTTTAATAGCAGAATGAACTGAAACCAATGGAGGTCTGGAAGGTAGGAAAAACATTTTTAATTCACCGTTCCAGTAGTATGCTTTGGGAAATGATTGTCAGTAATGTAACATGTATGGAAACTGAATATATGAGGCTCAAACATGCAAAATGGGTGATGGTATGGTCCTTTAATAATATCAGAAGTCAGGCAATTTCTCGTCTTCAGCAGAGTCGTGTTTATTGAAGATCAGATGAGGAGAATCAGACAGACAGAAAACAAGTTAGGAAGTGTGTGTGTGTGTGTGTGTGTGTGTGTGTGTGTGTGTGTGGATATGGATATATGGTACCTAAGTTTATGAAGGACAGATGCTGTAAATTGGTTAGTGGAAGTTAACTTATGTAGATAAGCAGCAGCACAATTGATGGAAAGCAGCAAGGACGACTGAAATAAAGGTTGGAGTTAAACTAAAGGTCAAACAGAAAGGTCAGAGGTCAACATGAGGACCAACTGTGGGGAGACCCTATCTTACAATTAAATTTTTAAGAATTTATAGTATCTCTCTAACACAGGCAGAGGAGGTTTAAATACCTGCTGCTTTTTCAGTAATTCTCTCTCTCTCTCTCTCTCTCTCTCTCTCTCTCTCTCTCTCTGATAGAGTGCTATAGAGTCTCTGTTCGGGGCGTCTCTGACGGGCGTGGCTTACTCTCTCTTTGCTGGTCAGCCTCTCACCATCCTGGGCAGCACTGGTCCAGTTCTGGTCTTTGAGAAAATCCTCTTCAAGTTCTGCAGGTGAGTCCTCTCCAGGCTCCGCCCCCTGCATGGGGACACGGGTCACCTGGTGTTTTCCCTGTTTGAGGGTGAGAGCGGGGTGTGGTGTGAATCCTGTTTGTTATCAGGCTGAAGAAATGGAAGCAGGTCTGATAATGATTGCATCATTTTTGTGTTTTGGGTTTTGAAGCTGGACTTTGACTCTGATTCTTTGTAACAACACTTACATTTAACTTCCTGTGGTTCTGAGAGGAAGGCCCGAGTCCACCACCATACACCTTTATGTTGTTACGCTGCCCTCTGCTGGCAGACACAGGTATGACAGCTTCCTTTGAAGCAGGCGGAGCTTGTAGTTTTCCAGCAGACCGGGAATAAAAATGGTGCTGCCTGCCCCTCCCTCATTATCTCCACTAAGGTGCCCTTGAGCAAGGCACCACCTAATCCCCAAATGCTCCAGTAGAGCTGCTCAGTGGCAGCAGAGAAGTCTGTGGTTGTACTAGGCAGCTTCCAGGTGTGTGTGTGTGTGTGTGTGTGTGTGAGCAGGGCGTTCCTGCAAAACAGCATTTGATGCTCAGTGAGCTAACCTTGGATAAATAAAGGTTAAAACAAATAAAAAGTTTGATTGAACTGGTCCAGACCAGGTTTGGACCAGTTTTTTTTTTTTTTTTTTNTTTTTTTTTTTTTTTTTGGACCAGTTAAACTCTCTGCAGCGACGTGGAATGATGTCATCAGGGTCAGTTTTTGCAGAGAGCTCCTTGCTTTCACAGAAGCATTGACCTGTGAGGTGAATCTGATGTGTCGGATAAGTGAATTCCTGCTTTAATGAGCTGCTGCTCTGATTGGCTGCCAGACTGACGGAGATCCCAGTAACAGATGATTCAGACAAAAGGCACTTTTATTTCAACTTCTCACTTTTATTTCTTCACGCAGTAAAGTACTTACATCAGCAACAAACATCAGGAGTTGTGCGTTGTGTGAAATCTAATGTTTTCAGCATTTGAACCTTTAACATCTAAGCAGCATTTTAACAAAGCTAACCCAAAGAAAAAGACCAAAATGCTTTATTTGATCTTTTCTATATTTGAAGATGCTTGAAGTGAGTTTTAAGGTGGAAATCCGCGTTTTGGAGGTAAAACATGAAGCCAGACCTGCAGACTGTTGAAGTATTGTGGGAGGGTTCAGTCTGACCTGCAGCAGGTCTGGAAATGGTGAATCTCGTGATTACTGTGTAACAGATGATGAAAGTCCTTATAGTCGCTGGGTGTCATGGCCGCCCTCACATGGGGAAGAGCAGGAAGCCGCTGAAGGTGCTGTGGTGGTTGCTGTTGTTCCAGATCTGCGTGTTGTGCCACAGCTCCACGTACAGCCTGTCGCCTGCCTCCAGCTGCAGCGTGGCACTGTTGGACGCCGTGTCGCTGCCCTCACCTGATGGCTGCTCGTGGACGATCAGCTGGACCCCGGCGCCATATTTGTAGAGCACGGCGCTCATGGTGAAGTCTGTGGGAGCGTTGGCCGTGAAGTGGATGTAGTAGACGCCACGAATCGGAGCCCTGAACCCACCTGGGGGGNGGGGGGGGGGGGGTCATAACAGTGACATTCAGTTATTTTACATTATTTGAAATAGCTGAAACTAATCCAACTAATTATTTGTATGAGCTTTAAATGTCTCATACTCCATACTTTTGGATCTTTGTAGGTATAAACAGTAAGATTTCATCAATTAACAACGTGTCAGGTGAAACTAAACGGCAGACTTTGGGCGGCTGTGTGAATGTTTAACAGATGAGTTTGATGTCAGACCTTTAGTGCTACGCTGCGTTCAAGCTGCACTCAGAACTCAGATTTTCTGACCTCTGACAGAAAAACGCCTCCTCAACTTGGAATTCCTCTTCAGAAAGTCGGGCAAAGTTCCTCAACCCTGATTTGGTTTTTACGTCATTTCAACATTGCTGCTCGCACCGTGAACAGCACTTTTTCTATCTATACAAAAGTATAGAAGCATTTTCTTATAAATCGATCAGCATACAGAAACAGGTTAAAGATAAAACACGAGTGATGCAGCCTAAATGTTAAAACGTTAAAGCTTCTTTTGGTCAAACAGAGCAAACAAAATAGAAGATTTCATGGAGGCGTCCATGTTGTCTCCCACTTTGTTCAAACAGGAAGTGGTCGTAAATGATGTAATTCTGAGTTATGGCTTCCCAGTTCTGAGGTACAACTAACGTACAAGCTGCATAGGCCGCGCCCCCACAGGTACAGCATGCTGGAGGTTCCAGCTTTTGTTAAATTACCTTTTAACACCAAAACGCTAAAACTTAAAAACTCATTTGGCAGCAGTTTCATTATTTGATCAAAACAGGAAGTTGTTGTGTTACTAATTTTCAGCTTGTCGCTTTTTTTGAAAAAGCAACAAGCCTCATTTAAACACGTGTTGATACCAACATGTCTGTGTGTTGATACCTGTCTGTCTGTGTTGATACCTGTCTGTGTGTGTTGATACCTGTCTGTCTGTGTTGATACCTGTCTGTCTGTGTTGATACCTGTCTCGCTGTTGTATGCCCCTCCAACGTTGGTCAGGACTTCTTTGTATATCAGTTTCTGGCTTCCCGAAGTCGTTTTCTGGAGCCCGTTTCCACCAAGTGACACCGCAAACGCCACCTTGGGGACTTCTGCCAAAATAAGAGCATGAAAACGGTCAAACTTTTAATTTGGTATGAAAACTGGAAAATTACTGAACTTACTGTTTGTAACTTGCTGACCTTCAAAATAATGGCATTTCAGCAAACATAATTAATACATAACAGTTTATGGAGACATTGGTTTTGTAGAAAGAGAACACAGAAGGTAAATATGGGTTTGTTTGACTGCATTCTGTTTGCTCTGTTTATAGCCATGCTAGCTTCAAACAGCAAGGTTAACAGGCTAGCTTCATGTAGCAAGGATGTTAACAGGCTAGCTTCATGTAGCAAGTTAGTTAACAGGCTAGCTTCATGTAGCAAGGATGTTAACAGGCTAGCTTCAGGTAGCAGGTTTATCTGGGACCTTTGACCTTTCAATGAGGCAAAATTGTTTCAGAAGCATGTCTCATTAGGTGGACAAACATGTCCCGTCATGACCTCTCCTCCATCCTCCTCGTCTCCTTCTCCTCTCTTCTGCTGTCCCAAAACTGGAGGAAATGATTGGAGGAACTCTGTTTTCTCCTCCAAATGTCTCCTCAGGTGGACGATCCACGCATGTGTACTTTTGTGTCCTTTTCACACTTTGGCGTGACATCACTGAGTCACTCAGCACATGCAGATTTCTCCGTGAACAAATATAAACAGTCTGCAGATTTATTAGGCCAGTCTGTTTCTGCTTATTTCAAACAGCAAACCATAGCCCAACTTTTCAAATGTTCATGATAACACAAAAGAAATTAAATGATACTGTCTGTCCAAATAACTCCTCCCACTCAGCTGGTCTGTACATATGTTATCATGGCGTGTGATGGAGGAAGAAAGGGTTTGATGGCAGGCAGAAGAGACTGAGAAGGTGTTTGAGGTGACTGACCTTTGATGACCTGCAGCTCTTTCTCTGCGGCCTCCACTCTCTGCTTGACAGCTACAAACACAAAAACACCAAATACATAAACCGCAGCCTTTGACCTCAAGCTGTTTGAGCAAATTATGAGTGTAAAGATAAGTGAAATGTCAGGGCTAAGCAGGGTGATGCTGATGAAATCAGTTCTATGAGGAAATACCTTGATGTTGACATGATGATATTTTTGAAATGCTATCAGTGATTTCAGAGTTTATTTAGTCTAAATATTGAGGAATTATTACACTCAGCAGCTACAGTCTAATGATGGAGTTTATACTCAGTTTTAGAAGTTTTCAGATCTGCAGATCGTTTGTTCTGGTCTGAATCAGGAGCTAAATTGTTGGTTTGGTTCAGTTTCACACAGGAAAACATCCATTCAAACCAAAATATATCAGCTAAAGTCATGTGACAACACTCTGCTGATTAGTCAGAAATGTCTGGGGGCAGAGAAGGAAACTCCAAACAGGAAGTAGTTTCTATGGTGTCAAAGTAAATCAGAGTAACAAAGATGAATATGGATCCTTTCCTAGTCATAGCATCATTTGATCCATAAAGCATGAAAACTATTTTACTAAAACTATTATTAAAAAATATATATATTTTCAGTGATGGAATAAATATCAGAGTATTTGCTGCTTACCCTCGTTATCCGCCTGAAGCTGCGTCAGCGAGGCCTGAAGAGTTTTAAGCTCGGCTGCAGGATTGACCTGAGTCTCAGAGCCGCCCGCCCTTCATCAGAAACAAAAACAGCTTTTAATAGTTTCATTTCTTTCAATTATTAATGAATCAATGAAATTATAAAACAATGATAAATGCCCATTCTAACTTTCCAGAGCACAAAGTGGTGTCTTATTTTTGTAAATCTAAGACGAGGTGCGCAAATGTTTTTATCACACAGAATAAACAGCAGCAAGAAATACCAGAATTTTCATTAGTGGAAGGCTTTTATTTTGAAGCCGCTGCAGGAAGTGTTGAGTGCAACCCTATGAATTGAGAAGTCATCCAAAGTCCTGACAGATTAAAGGTGCAGGCCGTATCTGGCCCCCGGGCCGCCAGTTGCCCACGCCTGCGCTATCTTCTCCTGTAGAATTCATCATAACAGTCCTGCTCCCACATGAACACGGAAAATAATGGTACCAAGCATTTTCTTGTATTGTACGCAGAGTTTTCCTGCTTTTGCCATCATGTTTGCAGCATTAGTAGCCAGAACTCACATGGGGAACAGCAGGAAGGTGCTGTGGTGGTTGCTGTTGTCCCAGATCTGCGTGTTGTGCCACAGCACCATCTTCAGCCTGTCGCCCGCCTCCAGCAGCAGCGCGGCGCCGTTGGACGCCGTGTCGCTGCCCTCGCTGGACGGCTGCTCGTGGACGATCAGCTGGACATTGTCATTTTTGTAGAGCACGGCGCTCATTGTGAAGTCGGTGGGACTGTTAGCCGTGAAGCGGATGTAGTAGACACCACAAATCGGAGCTGTGAATTCACCTGTGGGAGGTGTAACGAGAATGATAAGGAATCGAAATAAATGCCGCTTGGTTGTTTTTTCTCAGTGATATTTTAGCATTTCTGAGCTTTAATGATCCTTACGACAAAATCTTGGAGAAGAAGAAGCGTTTTTCTTGATTCTTAACTTGGTCAAGACAAATAAAGAATTCAGACTTTACAGCTGAACACTGGTGAACTTGATACCGTGTGACACGTAGAAGCTACCATCATATCTACCTGTCTAGTATTGGACAACCACACTGTCTTACCTGTTTCAGCGTTGTATGCTCCTCCCACATTGGTCAGGACGTCCTTGTAGATGAGATCCCTGTTGCCGGATGTTGTCTTCTGGGCGCCGTTTCCTCCCAGTGAGGCAGCGAATGCAACCTTAGGTGTCTCTGAATGGACAAAAGCTCATCCATTGTCTCAGACACTCCAAACGTCACTTAAGATCCAGGAAGTAGTATGGACCGTTCTGTCACCGTTTACTCAGAAGATGGTCATTCTCAGGTTCTGTACTAAGGCTGTTCTTCTTCTTCTTCTTTTCCTTTCGGCATTTCCCTTCAGGGGTCACCACAGCGAATCATCTGCCT